>JAHZNG010000840.1:0-36248 GCA_027744375.1 Orchesellides sinensis
GATGAATCAGCGAGCAACGGTGGTAATATGGTTTGCTATTGCCGACAGGAAGTTGTCGACTAAAGATATATTCTGCTGTGGAGAAATAAAGAGAGAAAACCCACAATCGAGTTTTTGTATAGTTTCATAACAGCTCAACCCACATAGGAAAAGTCGTTTCATAGAAATATTTTTCCATATAAAAAAGGGAAGCAAGGTGTGCTCACCATGTATGGATTTTGTGGAGAAAGAGAGAGCAAATGAAAGTAGAAGGGGAAGTTTTCGTTTTAGCCAGGTTTTCTTGTTCTCCAAGTAAAATTTATTAAGATTCAATTGGTTTGCTTGAAAAATCAAGAAAGACCTACAGGAACTAATAAGGAAACACATTTTTTCATTGCCTTGTTGCCAGGCAGACATATGCGTGCTTAATGGTATCCAACTGGAGACGAGAGAGTATATTGGGTTATGCAATGAACTAGAAAATGAAATTTTGCGGAAAACTAATAATTTGGTAAAGTCTCCAAGAAAAAAGTCATCAAAATGTTGTAATTTGTTTTTTAAGAGCAACAAGGCTTCTTGAGTGGGTCTTTGCATAACCGGATGGTCTTTTGAAATATGTGGATGCATATAAAGTGCACATGAAGAATTTGATAAGCTCCAATTCATCTCAATCATAAAATACAAATTTCAAGTGGGAGATAAAATGCAGAAGACGAAACCGTTCTTGTCAAGAAACAAAAAATTACCTCTCTCTTTTACATTGCGTATTATAAGATATGAATTACATAAAGTAATAGCAACTGATGAACGGAGTTGCTAATTGGATTTTTTCCAGTCATTTACAATTCCAAACAGTTTGCGTTTGTTGCATAATATTATTGCTATTTGAGACACTAAAAATATTCTTTCCAATTTTGTAGAAGGAAATATAAATCATATCAATAAAATATTAAACATTACTTTTCACGTCACTTTAAAAGCGCATGCCCAATAATTGTTTCAGCAATTAAGATTATTTACAATTCCAAACAGTTTGCGTTTGTTGCATAATATTATTGCTATTTGAGACACTAAAAATATTCTTTCCAATTTTGTAGACAATATTTCGTGATGCTAATTATTTCCTGCATTTTGCTTTATCGTAGATATATTTCAGCAATGGAAATTTCTCATTATTGCTGTCATCTTTTTCTTATTGCTGAAAGAGTCTGGTGTGACTAAACAGGATTAGTGGTGATGATATATACACAAAGCGAAACTACTGATAGTAGCGTAATTAGTGTCGTCGCGGCTTGATCGCACAATATGTATAATTTAACCTTTCATTTCATACAAAGTGCGTATGATGTTTTTCAGTACCTGAGTTTTTCTAGACGATGCATAAGGTATATATATATGTCTATGCTTTAGCATTCTGTTGTGTGCTGTTTTCTATTCATCCACAACTCCATTACCGATAGAATATATTCATAACGTATTTTTGTAAAATTTAGGCTGTCGAGACAGCAATATCCTCTTTTTAGGAGGAAGGTGGCCTTTTTTGGTTATTGAATCATCATGTAAAAAATTATCGTCTGGAAAAAAGTAGGTAGTCAGTTTCCTCCTTTCTGAAAACAAGCAATTGATGGTCAGTTTCTGCATTTGCATGTTTGCCTTTGTTCTCGTCCATGCTTCAAGCGTATCTATTAGCCAAATGCAATTATATGCCGAACGTCTTCTGTTGTGTGTGGTCTTTGATAAAAACTTCCTTTTTATCCTTTGAATGGGTAATGTCATTTTCTTCATGCTACTTTCCATAAATGGCCGTGAGTAAAATGCATTAGGAGGGAACTGATAAAGGTAGTTGGCATTAGTGGAGCGATGGTATTAGCTAACAGTGATATGTATAGTTCAGTACATCCGCAGTTACCAACTTCACAATGCAATTACCTGATAGCATGATGAATGATATTAACGCAAAGGCTTTATAGGTTTAAAATTTGAATTGGAAAAAAAGCTTGATAAAATGAAGAAAAAATCAGCAGTATTGTGCAAAATGAGATCAAGCCACTTCCTGTTCACATTTTCAAAACGCAGTAATGCATCACGTGATGACTAAATGTAATAATATGCTAATTTTAAGTAAACAAAAGTTATCTGCAATGAGCTGGAGTTAGAATTAGCTGGTTCCTGTTTTTTAACTGTAAATGTATTTTTGTAAATAATCTTAATTGCTGAAACAATTATTGGGCATGCGCTTTTAAAGTGACGTGAAAAGTAATGTTTAATATTTTATTGATATGATTTATATTTCCATCATCTCTCTGAATCCCCGAGGTCTCCTCGTCAATCACCAAATCAAACCCCATCAGTACCATCTTCCGCTGAGTTTCAATCTAGCTCATCCTCCTTTCCAAAAACTAACTCGTATCCTAGCAAATTTCCATCTAGTGAGCCTATCTATGAATCTTCCTATAGTACTGAGAGGCCCAGCTCAATTCAGCTTCCAATTTGGCCATCAAGCAAGTTACCTCCTTCCCCATCACCAAAGCATAGTGTGGGCTATGACAATACCCAGAATGAGCCAGTGCCACTGAAAAAGAAGAAGTTTTTGGGGACCAACAAAGACACTCCAATTCTTAGAACGGTTTTGGGTCACAACTCACTTCAGCATAATGCTGTAGAACCTCCCTCACAAACTCCACCTCAGGCCGCGACCTTGCAACAGAAATCACTCAACTACTCCATTATCAGCAATACCTCCAACGGACCTATTGAACATAATGACAAGGTTTGTAAAACTAATACTGGAAACTAACCGATTTTTGAGTAAACTTTATTATGAAACCTTTCAAGTCATGCTTCAATTTTTTCATTTTATTAGCAGATGCGTGGCGAATCTCCTGAGCAATACATGGAAGATTCGATTCGCAGTGTGGATAGTGATAAGGTAAGCCAAGATTTTAGAGACTTTTAATTTCATTNCTTTCAATTCATGCTTCAATTTTTTCATTTTATTAGCAGATGCGTGGCGAATCTCCTGAGCAATACATGGAAGATTCGATTCGCAGTGTGGATAGTGATAAGGTAAGCCAAGATTTTAGAGACTTTTAATTTCATTTCTTCCCAAAACACAAATCCTTTAGCATGTATTTTTTAAATGTACAGGGCCATGATGACAATCCTCCTTACGGTAACGATCCTGAAGACAAACTCGGTAATTACTTGAAATAATTATGACAGTGGGAGTTTGAGGTGTAAAAATAGTGATGATCATTACATATAATTATCTTGTTCTATATTAGGCGCCAACCTTGCAAACTATGTTCCAGTTCAGAAACCCGAATGGAAAAGATATAAGCAATACACAAGGAACGATATCATGTCAGCAATAGAAGCAGTTCGTCAGGGAATGAGTGCACTCCAAGCTGCTCGCAAGTTCAGCGTCCCATCTCGAACTCTCTACGACAAGGTAAAGAAACTGGGAATCACGACGAACCGTCCATACCGCAAAGGAACCTTCCCTATGTCACCATACCAAGGAATGAAAGCGGACGAGGGTGCCGGCTACAGCCCAGAGGAACAATCATCGGAACTACCTGGAAACGGAAACGGGACTGGCTCATACAGTGGCAACGGAAGCGAAACGGACTGTGAAAAAATGGACTCGGAACATGGCCTGGACATGAAACAACGTTTGACAAGCCCTTCAATACATGACGACAAGGATGACTCTAACCATATTCATGATGAGCAACACTTGTCAAAACAATTCTCATCTGAATAGGGATTGCTAGAAAACGGAGAAAACGAGGTGGGTACATTCAGTCTCACACCACCATCATCATCATGATGACCTACCAATGACGTTCCTCCGTTTTTAAACAGACAGACACTGTTTTATCAGCGTAATAACATCACCATTACAATTTGTCCCGTCGACTTTAAATTTATTACAGGTTCATTAGTTTGTTAACAAAGAGTGAGAGAGTAATATACGTTTATCAATATTATTTTTGTGTTCAATATGTCAGTGTTCAAATTGAGAAATGAAAAGGGTCTCAGGAGGGAAAGCCTGATAGAGAAACAGAGTTAAAGTTAATTTACCAGCTATACCTAAGGGAATATGGAAATTCTAGGAAAGAAACTTGTAACTGAAGGACTGAGTTTATCGAAATGTTATTCCGTACAAAAGAATTAGAGAATGGCTATGTCATGTACCACATACATATACACACCTACCTATTCATGTCACTGGTTTAGGATTAAGAATTCGAACGTTTATACTTATAATGCATATTATATTTTTTCCTATCAGCCAACCATATAAATCATACAGCATCATGAGATGATATATATATACACCTGTTCAATGAGTCTGAGAACTACTATGAATCACGGGATATATAAAAAACACCTTAGTGTGACAGTCGGATGATTATGGTAGTATGATTTTTTAACAGAGAATCCTAAAGAGGATTACAAAAAATTTACATGAATGAGTAGGTATGCATTTTTTACAAAAAAATTAAATAATCAGAGCATCACTCTAGACACGATAGTTTTGTACATTGTATATACATAATTTTATAATAGACTTAAGAAATATTATATTTACTAAGGCTAATTTATTGCAGCAATAGTAGCAGTAGAGTAGAAACTTATATAGCGGCTGTAAATGTATAAAACAGCTAATTAACCAAATTATTGTTGATGTGTTTCTAGCTTGCTGTGCTGATTAAGTACAATAATTTCCTTCTCTCAATTTATTATTACTATTGTACCAATCCCATTATAACCATTTAAGTTTGTTATACCCTCTAAAAAAATCATTAGTTATGTAGTTATTGTAGGTAGCTAGTAGTTCTATTATACGTGAAAAAAGATTCAAATGTACGTAATTGAATGAGACTGAAAAATTTCCTTGATACATATGCATATATTTCAAACTACCACGTAAAAAGTTGATTTCTGTTTTGCCTCTTTAGGGGCTCGTGTAGAATGACCAAAATACTATATTTAATCATCATGTAAATCCTTATTTCTGGAAACAAACATGCAGTTAGTTAGACAGCGACATTGCAGCTGCAGCTCGAGTTTTTTTCCGTACAATCTAGAAAATCGTCATACGAAAAATATTTATACATGGTTTCGTCTAAATTATATTAAATAGTATATGTAAAAATCAACTTTTGTCATTACTATTTTATCATGATCTAAAAAATCAATTTGAAGGTTTGCCTATTTGGTTTGCCACACCTCGCATTATGCATTTAAAATATAATTCCATTTACCTTTATTCATACATGGTAAAAATAATGTTTCTTGTTTTTGTTCGTTCGTCGAATGCAATGATTTATATGTATAATTAGTAATTATGATAAAAGTACATGAAGATTGGGACCATGTGTTCCAGTTTTTTATATTCAGATGTGTAAATCCAAAAGACTGGTGTACTAAAGAGGAAAGTCGGGGGGAATGTACATGAGTAAAAAAGAGTTTGTGTGTATTTTGTATCTGATGAGTGAAAACAAAGAAAGCAACTATATTGACTGGGGCCACCAAATTGTGTTCAATTCAGAAGAAAAACATAAAACTGTTTGTGTGTAGTTGTTGTAGGACTGTATGATATAAAATATACAGGATAAGATAATTGTGAGACATTCATTAAGCATTTAGGGTTGTAGTAGGTTAATTTATAATTCAGCTGAGTCATGGACTCTCAGAAATCACAAGTTTTAAGGGGAACTCAGGGAAATATGGCATGTACATTTGGTCGTTTATACGTATTAAACAAGTGTGTTTACGTGTATAGTCAAGACAACATGGAAGTAAAACTGGGATATGACAAAGCATACGACAAATTTGTGCAGTTAGCGTTGAACATTAAAATTGTCGATTTTTTAATCAATCTGGAAAATCACGTTCACATTTTGTGATTATCATGCGCAAAATTGTATAAGGATGCCGTTGCATACATACTTCCGGTTTTTCCATGGTTCTTGCATCAATGTCAATTATGTGTAACTATGTGTTCATTGAAATAGACTTAACACAGGATTATAGCTAACAAATCATCATAAATTAATTGTACAACTACAGTATCTCATCTATTTAAAAGTAACTATGTATAAAGTTAAAAAAGTTAAATCCTGTGTATGTAAATGGTAGTTCGGATAAGTACAAAGTTAAAATAACCACAATTTCCAATATTATGTAGTTTATATTGTTGTAATAACCATCTTGCTTAAATCATCTCAGAAACTAATAATTAATTGTAAATGAGCTGTCAAAATATAAATTATAATGCGCCTGCCTACGGAAAAAATGGTGACAACAAAATGTTTCCTGCCATTTTCACTTTTGTGTCTGTAAAAAACAAATTGGTGATTTTTGGGTGGCACATGCGTTTTTTCTTTTCCAAAACGGAAAATAAGGGAACTTATTACCTAAATATCATAAACTATTTTGAGATGATACACTATTTTTCGAGGAGTATGATTAAATCAAATGAATAATGTTTATATTTTGAAATATAACGTGCCACTGTAAAAACAAATATCTCTTGATATAAAAATCTACTCAATCTATATAACTATATTACGTAGCACTTATAGAATATTTTTCACTTCCTTTTACAATATACTAGAAACAACTTGAACTGTTTGTATGAGCTAGAAAAGCGGCTAGATTATACAGAAGAAGTAATCAGACTTATATATTATATACATAATTACCACTAAAATGGTAAATTATTTATGTGCAATTATAAAACCATTGCGTATCAACGGTTTTTGTTAATCATCCTCAGTTTAAATTTATATCTTTGTGATGTAATGTCTCCGCGTATTTGGTTGATTATTATTATGATCTTTAACAAGTTAGTGCATCATAAACCTGTTGCAACAACTCAAAATATGACTGATTTTGGATCTAGTTTTTTAACATTTTAGGTATACAGTACTATTTTTGTAGATGAACTTGTGAAATCCTTTAATTTTTTCTTGGAGTTCGATTATTATAACTATCATCATCATCTTTATATTCCGAGAGCTATATTAGAGACAGGTAGTAAGTGTGCATGGAAACGGATTGGCTCAAAAAACGTACGCAGGCTTAAATTTTACAAATCGTTTAAAAAGGCGATGCACATATTAGCAAGGCGACTAGACGATTTTAGGTATTCAAACAACTTAGGCCCAACACGACGGGTAATTGGTAGTTTAGAGTGCCTGACTTTGACCCAGACCGATGATGACCTGTAATCTAAAATTCTTTTATCACCATATGAACTATTTTGAACTACACGGTCTGGTTATTGAGTTACCAAAAATGTTTGATGTCTTGCCACTTGACGTCCTTGCAAATATTAAAATGTACATCGTCTATTAATAATTATTACATGTAAAGTTACGTTAAAAGCGAATAAATGCTAGGGTAATGGGTAATCCATAAAAGTACAGTTAACTAAAGTATAATGTAAGTGTATGCCTGTTATGTGTACATCTTCACAACAGGATGCCTAAACATTTGTTTCGAGCTTTACCGTGTATGTACATAGTAAAACAAAGTTTTTACAAAGATTATGGAATAAATGGCTCATTATAAAGGTGAAGAATATGAAGTAATCAATAAAATAAAAACCGTGGCGTTTATTTTGTTTAAAACGCAAATTATATATTTAAAAACTTTCTTCCATGGTAGTGCACACACCAAATTAGGGTTTCCCTTAATGTTCACATGTATATTATAGTAGAGAAACATCACAAGAGGCTAGTTTTGTATGATTTTCAAAAATACAGGAAAAGTTCAATATTTCGAAATCGGGTCAAAAGATGCAATCAGTAAAATGGTCTGCTTGAAACATAGTTTGTAGAAGTGTATTTGTATATTATGTATGAATTATTATTATCTATTATGCCGTTATGGTGTATGCTAAAAATATGTGTATGTTAGACTGCTAATTTATGTTATCAGTTGTCACCGTAGAAAACAAATTGAGACTGGATGATTTTCGTTTGTAAGGTTCTTAAAAATATGGGGAGAAATGTGAATATAATTAGTTTATACTACGTGCTCATTAATTGATGATAAAGCCAACAACTTGTAGAGGAATTTTAAGTAAGGTAGTTTTTTTTATAATATGAATTAAATATACATCAAACGAAATATTCATTTAGTAATGAGAAAGTCAACAGCGCTTAGATTTACAATTTGAAGTTTTCATTAAATGGTGTGTCTTCTCAATAAATTACAATGCGACATATACAATATACAGAATATGCTGACCATTAAACTTTAAAGATACATTTTTTAAGATCAAATTATGACAACAAAGCCACTTTCTTTGATGTCCCGGTGAAAGCAATGCATTGCAAAAAAAGACTACTCTTTTGTTTGCAAAGTGACATGGAAGCTTGGCTATAAAAACGACATTGGTGAGGTTTGATGTGTAGTAATAAAAAAATCATTTTGAGCTACATTGCTCTTTTGTTGCCATAATTTAAAGAAAAAGTTAGTTTATGACATCACAGTTTCAAAAGTTCAAAAAACTAATTTGCCAGCAGAACTACAGTTTTGTTCATTTCCTTTAAAAATTAATTTACTGTATATTTTTTATTCGTTTTTACATCTTCCTCTGGATTTATTCTTGTAAATGCATGTTTGCGCTGTAAAAAATGTTTTGTTGTAAATACAATTTATTTTTCATGAACTGAAGAAAGAACGAGTTTATTTGTGTAACTATTATTACTATTACTGATTTCCAAAAGTAAGTTTTTACTATTACTCCTAACTATGGTTTAGTTGTTAATATATGGTTATTTTTGTTGGTAGTTATTTAAGTAAATCTATATTATTATTATTGTTATTATTATATTTTTTGAAGACTGGCAAAGACTGCAATATTGGTCGAAGCATCACAACATGTCTACCTCAACAAAAAAATTAAAGATGAAATAAATAAACAAGTGTTTTACGTTTATTAATTTTTTTGTAATAATAAAATTTACTGTAGTATATATATGTATATGTAGTTAGTTAACGTCTAATCAAGTTATACTATCTAATACATATACGAATAATGTTTAGTTTATTTAGGCTAAGAGAGAGGAGAATAAATAATGTAAAAAATAAATAACTTCTTTATTCGTTTACCCAAATACACACTTGCATCAAATGCATTTATACCAAGATAACACTTACTTTTTAAGACTAAACAAAAAACAGAAGAGAAAGCAAAAAGCACCGTCTCTGCGTGTTAGTATATTTAAAGCATTTATAGTAATCGTGCATCGTATATATATATTTACTACACATTATTACTAGTTTTTACAAAAGAATACTTTATCAACATAACATTATGCTTGTACGTAAGCAAAAGAGCAATTTACGTTGAATATACAAAAAAATGTATATGAAAGTAATAAAAATAAAATTAATTTGTTATATTATAAAAATGACTTGTTTTTAATTCAGCTCATAATTCAAACTATTCCTGATAACTTGATTGCATCAATAATAATAATATGATTATCAATAAAGGAATACTTTATATTTTTTATGGAATGTTAGCTCCCGACAGAGGATGTCTTGGATGCACATTGTATGAAGCCTAGATGAATACTCAAATCATAATGAAAATTAACATCGCCGTATGAACAATAAAAACATCATATTTTTACATGGCTACGTTAAATTTTTATTGTGACGACGAAACACTAAGGTTACAAATATAACAAGTACAAAGAAACCTTCTTTCATTGTGTTAGTGATGTTAAGCACTCTTCAGTATATTTGGATTAACTTACCATCACACATTCGGGTTAGCAACTTTGTTAATATGACAATCATGACTGTAAGTAAATGTACATACTACGTATCCAAAGTACAATATATTTTTTGATGGCATAAATGCTTACACCCAAGTTAGTTTAACACTCGGAGAAAAAAAAACAGAATATTCGCAAATGTAGTATTTAGCTAGCAACGAAACTAAAAAGAACAAAAGTTAAATTCTAAAGTCTTTAACATGGCTTTCATTTCATTTGATTGTCATAGCTGTCAGGATTTTGATTGACTTTATATATTATATATCATATATGTATTTTTATAGACAGAAACTATTTAGCACGTAGGTTATCCTAGTACACAGCACACACAGGAAAGAAATCATTTTTTTATCATAAACATTGGCATCATATTATTATTATTATTATTAATATTCAAAATGAACATGAATGGACGAATCATTTACGCTGACTGATAATTACTTTTTCATCCTGTCTCTCTCTTTCACACATGGAAGCATCGGATGATGAACAAACTTGGACAGAATCAAAAAAATAGCACGCAAGAGTTTTCTGGAACATCATGGTATATGGTCAGTGTGGCAAATATTATTAAGTCATCTTTGAGTATCCTACTTCACTTTTGCAGTTTCAGATTGTTTGGATTTCACAAGGGCAGAGATGATAATTGGTGGCATGTTAGGCTTCTAAATATCATTTCATTCAGGTAAAAATCTCTAGCCCATTCAATGCATTCCTGTGGAACTAAAATTTCTTACTGATAATGTAGGGAGAGTGCTTGATTCCAAAGGAGTGGGCTGGAGCCGGGTTGAGATTGACCTGTTGTATCAAAATGATCATAAAGAAAGCATATTATGACTTGTTCTGAAACCGGAAGTATGACTAATTCATAACTTGCTCTGTACCTTCTCTGCTGAATAAGCTCCAGGGCCGGGCTTCTTTGTGTCATCGGATGGCAGCTGAGTGCGAGTACTGAGCGAGAAGGCGGGTGCCTTCATCTTCATAGCATCCATATTACCAGCATCATACTTACCAGGGCCAGGATTAGCCACTCGTGGGTCAACCTGGTCCTTACCACGTCCGGAAATGCTGTAAGCTGGAGCTTTTTGCTTGGTCCCTTCTGGGCAGTTGCCTAAAGTTGCTGGCATGTTGTAAGCGTTTGGAGCTACAAGGTTTACAATGACGCAAATATATTTCATAAGTGATAACTTGTGTATTAATTGCTTGCTATGATTAAATAAGGTAAAGAGAACAGATTTATAAGAAAGAAGGAGTAAGCCATCATCCACGACTCTCAAAAATCCTGACGGGGAAAGTGGTACCTGGTGTGTTACTCTTCAGTTTCTTTTCCGGCTTCACTCCAAAGCTGTACTTGGGAGAGTGGTCCAAAATCTTCTTTTCTGCCTTTTCCGGGTTGTAGGAGCCTGGAGCAGGTGTAACAAAGGCTTTTGGTTCCGCGTGACGGTAATGCATTGATGCTGCTGGGGCAGATGCTTTACCTGAGAAACAAGATTTTTATTTAGAAATCAATTTCATTTTTACTTATTTGTATCCTTAGCTGAATTCCTATGTAAATTTTTTTTTCTGCCAATTTAACAGCGTTCCATTTAACTAAAGCTATCTCAAATATTTTGCATAAGAAGCATGCACGCTTTACATCAGGAATTAGAGTTGACACACACCAACCTTTGCTAGACAAGCCGATTACATTGTAAGTCCCAGGACCAGGGCCGGCATGATCTGTTGTGTCCACGTGTCTGTCTTTTGTTATCCAAAGCCGATATTTTTATGTAGGTCAAAATCATGCCAGCCATATCCCAATGATGTTAGTGAATCGAGGAAGATGGATGATGCCATTTAGCGTTCATTAATTATTCAGTTTTTGTTGTGGAGACGTATACAATGATTTAAATGTAACGCCCGAACACCATCATCAGAATCATCCGTTGGTCGACAATGAAGCAGTGAAGCAGAGAGCATGTCAGCATCAGCATAACAATTTTTATATACAGCATTGTTTGTAAAAGCATCAGCAAAAATTTTGTTTGGGTGAGATTGAGAGAGTGTGCCATCATCGTGTTACCATCGTCATCATGAGTGAGCAGGAAACACCAGGAAATTTTTAGTCGGCAATGAAGGAAAAACGAAAACAATAAGCCATTCATCATTATTCATCATTATTACATCCACACCCGACTACATGTAAAATACAACTTTGAAACTATAGTGTGAACTGAGACATTATACAAACTAGCATCAATCAAATATCCAGCTCGTGACAAAAAAAATCTGTTGCCGTTTGTTGTAACAAAGAGAGGTGGGACTGACTCTCAAACAATATAAAAAAATTTCAAGTTAGAAAGGCCCCCACACACAAAAATTTAGAATTTCATTTAAGAATTTATTGCTCATTAATTTCTACTTTGACTGATGCAAGAAAACAATCATTTTTACAATGAAAATATTACCTACTTCCAAATGTAAAACAAGGAGATGTGCTTTTCCCAGACACGTATGGCGTCCTTCCTGAGTATGAATGCGATGGATTGGATAGCGAGTCAAAGAGTATTAATTATTAATAAATTATCAATGAGCAATAATTTAAATTATTAACTACACACCTGTTCCAAAAGTATCTATGCTTTGCATGATAAGTTTCTATGTAATTAAAATATTAAAAGTAAATAATTATTATGAGCTGGCCGAGTTCACCATGTAATATAAATTTATACTTGCAATTTGGTATGCTCATTTTTAACAAAACACATATTTCAAGTTTAGCTTTACAAACAATAACCACATCATATACTCAGCAACCACACGTAAAAAATTTATACCAAAAAAGCACAAAAAGATAAATATACGGAAAAGGTAATAAGATGAAAGGTTGGTAAAAAAAGATGCACATTAAATGTGTATGCTTTATGTACAAATTAGTAAGCAAGTTTTAGGCATTCAATAATATAATACCATTTTCGGAAAGATTAGAAAAGTATTATTATTTACTTCTTTATACGACTACCACTACTATTACTAGCTAACCATCTATTTAATGAAGCAAACCTGCAAGCAAGTATAGTAATAAGCAAGTTAAAAAACGAAAATGCCTAACTTGCTCACACCTGGTTAAACTTCATGACACGAATCATTTTTAGAAAAACCTACATAGGTTACGTTCTCAAATCAAGCAGTCGTATTATTTTAAAAAGTATGCGTGTATCTAATAATATAAAAGTAGGCTATACAATTTCATCTAATTGTTCATCTCACCAATTAAGCCGGGCAAAGCAACGGAGGCAGGTCCTGGACTCTGGAACTCGGCAGCGATGGGGCCTCGACGTTTGGTTGGTGTCCAAGGTCTTTGCTGAATGTGTCCACCCATGTCTATACGATTTTTAAATGGCACAAAGAAAATCTCTTTATGTATTATAATCCAACATTACACCATTATACACTGGAATAACAAGTTTTTATTAATCTGTATGATAATTTGAGTGTAGATCGTATGACAGCCATTTTAATGACGGATTAGACAACTTCGCAGCAACTCGATCTCTCCATTTCAATTAAAATTATGAAACCTCAATATAATCAGGTAATTTATTACATAAGTATATCTGAATTATTTCTACATGGTACTTTTCTTGTCTAATTAATTTTAAGTAATGTATGTATAGTAGTTTAATTATTATTTGTGCTTGTCTTAAACTTTCTACCGCACCATCGCAAAGTCTTAAATTACTTGTAAATAATCTACGCTAATAAACTTGTAATTCAAGATTACCCCATTCTTATGGTTTTGCACAAAGTAAACAAGACATAATGGGACATGCCTTTATATTTATCTTAAAAATAAATATCAGAATAGGAAATTTTTACCTGAAAACCATTTATTTTGTTTCAAGTTTCTTTAATCATTAATTATTATTCTCTTTCCTACATTCCAATAAATCCAACCCCCAAGCATGCAAGAATTTATTTAACCTCATTTCACACAGGCATTGTAATAAAGGCTGTAATGCCAATAATAATTTCGGCTCGTCATACTTATTGCTCCTGTGTAATTTATAGTCTTGCCTTTGGACACTGTTAAATGCAATACTTTACATTAAGTCGCGCCACCGCTGTCTAACCTACAATCTTGCACTCTATTTCGTATAAAACACCTTAACTAAGGGTTGAACCTTCGAGCAACAAAATTTTCACAGATACTTCATAATAACTTTTTGACATGTTTAAATGGAATCCTATTAACTGACTTTCGCTCAAAATCATTAAAGAAATGCAAATCCTTCTTTTAAAAAAGGTTACATACTTCTTTAAAATTGGAAAACGAAAATGTTTTACATTGAACCTGGTAGAAAACTATTGTAGAAACTTCCGGAGCCAAAACAACCTTATCAACTTATTCAATCTCTCACCAACCACCTATCAACAAGTTTTTTCTTCTGTTCGATACAAGTAAATAACAAAACACCTAATGAAATTTATTGTATTCCTGATAAATATCTCAAAAAGCAAAACAACCCTTAGGAATCATACATATCTAATGTTTCATCTAAATATTTATCGTTGTTTTCTGTCATCCGGTACAATAACTACGTGAAATGTCATAAACATGTCAAAAGCCAATCCTCATCATTAAGCCAAACAAGGCTGATATTCCGTCTTCTTTTTTGCCTTAGTCGAAATAATCAGACAGAGCAAAAAAAACTCGTTTAAAATTTGCGTAGGTGTATCTTCAGCCAAAAAAATCCCTAATCTCTGTTTCTGCTGTGTAATCCATCTTTTTCAATTATTTTCAACTGTAAACAGTAAATTTAAGTTAAGTAAAATAAAAATTATCGAATATTTATTGAATTTTAAAGAGATATTTTTAGATAAGGTTCAAACATGCATGAATTTACATTTGGAGGTGTAATGCAAATAATCCAACATGCAAAAATACATTAATAGAAAGAATACACACGTTCTAAATCTAAACTTTAAGACTCCAACACCTTCTCCCTATCTACATTTTTGGTTGGTTGGCTGATAGCAATCTGACACTTGATGTGACCAAAAATAAAATTTGTTTCAAGCAACAAGCCAGAGTCTCATTAACGTCGGGTCAATATTCACCTGTTTGATTTACGGCTAAAATGTAATTTACTTGTTAATTTTTATACATTACATTGCAAATATATTGTGGAGCCATGCAATACATGGGTGTATTGAACACGTACATAATTTATCATACAGGGTTTTTACCATGTAATGTTGACTTTCGGTGAAAGGGCAAATAGAAAATGAGGAGATTAAATAATGAAGACTTTTGACTCTGACAGAAGAAGGCAAATGACAAAAATTGTGTAACATAAATACGATAAATACACATAAATTTAGAAATAATAGTTAGAACACCACAAAGTAAGTAGAAACAAAAAAGCCTAAATAACGATGCATGAGAAGATGCAAAACGATAAATGGCAATTTAAGGCTTGTACACAGGTTGTAATGTGATATAATGTGTTGGATTGAGATGATGATGATACGATAACACGTTTAATATGGCAGGTGGAAAAGACAAGGCAGAATAGGATTGCAAAATATTGCAAAGACAACAAGTTGGATCATTACGGATGGATGGTTAGATGGAAATAGTAAAATATCTACGTGAAAGGATTGATTGCTTTATAAAGTAAGACACAAATGCATAGACAATCTTAAAAACGAAATGGAAAATCAGCAGGATACTATTTGCAGTATATTTTTAGGGTCTGAACTTGGTTTCGCACTTGCAAAGCGGTCAAGCCCAGAAGACGGGCTCAGAGAGATGCTACCATTTTCTTTGTAGGCGTTAAAAGAAGCAGCGGTTCGAGAACAATTCCTTTTTGCCTTTTGTAAGTATTACTGCCACACATGGACTTGAGCAACAAATCTGTGTGTGAGTATTATCATTATGACAAGTTCAAAAAAGAGCAATCTACATGGCCATATTTTTAGCTTTGGTTTTTCAACTGCTTTTTCTCTTCTAAATGTTTCATTTATCATCACACACATTAAAACATTCACTTAGTGAATGCGAATATGTGTATCTCAGCTTTGTGGTGGGATAATGGCCAGATACATTTACAAAAAATAGTAATGACAATACATCATTTATAATTCTTGTTTAGCCATGCAATTCGTATTTTAACCGACTGACCATCTGTAGGGCCCATGTTGGACAACCGAAAGTTAACTCTTGACTCTGCTTGTTAAAACGTTCTTTGCTAGAAGACGATCAAGAAGAAATGGCTGCTTTATATGGAATTTTGGCGAGGTTTGTAAAAAGATTTATATATTTTTTCATTCGCTTGAATTCACTTTCCTTCGCCTTTCTTTGAACACCAACTCGTATCACTGACTGTGTCACTATAATAATTAAAGGGAGAGACGATGGATTATTTTGGCATGGAGAATGTAGTGGTATTGGTCATGCTATTTAATTAATCGGTATTATGTGTATCCAGTTTAGTTAATTTGAGCATGTGTGTCTACAACATGTTTTTATACTTCTTTAGAACAATTTTTTACGTTTAGAGGAAAATGGCCTCATTCTACCATTTCATATTTCATTACGTCACATTACTCAACTGCCATACTTTTCAACCCACATTCAACACGCGAAGAAAAACAGCAAGGTTGTGTTTCTAACAAAATGATGAACACACACTGAGCGAGATAAACTTATTGCTTCCATTTATGTGCAAAGCTGGGCAAAGCATCTGGCTTTGCATTGTTGCAATGGGCAGTTTTGAGTAACCAAATAGCAGATATATACATGTAGCGTCTTAAAGAACTTCATTCTGAGATTTTTAAATCATATATGTCATTTTACTGGATTACTGGCACATTTCAGCGTGCAGGACTGTATTGTTCGTGAACTCGCTTTAAAACGTAGGGTAGCAGCAATTGTGTTGATTTTGGCGTTATAGATGAACTTCATGGATAAGTAGACAACCACCCTTGCACTTCTTCTTAAATCAGCCCATTCAAGGAAAAGAAGAAAGGCCTCGAGAGAGAGGGAGAGAAGGATAATGCTAAATTATGGAGTGAGTTTTAGAAGAAGGGGACTCGATAAAAATCATGACATTCATGACTCGTACAAACCATTCATTACAAGAAAACTAAACTACATTATATGTCATGATATTTTATAATGATGACGATGTGTTGGGTAATCTCTGCACACAATTATTATTATACCAAGATAGAATTGGTTTGCTTCAAGGTTCCCACAAAAAAACGAGAAGGTGCACTGCAATATGCACCTTAGTAATTATAAGTTTTCACATAAAAAATCATAATTACACACTTGGGAACACTTCCGACTGTTGGAGGTGGTTGCAGTAGAAATAGATGGAATAAATTTGTTCCCTTTAGAAATCTTACATTTCATACGAAATAAGAACTTTTGGTTACATGCCGAACACACACAGTAGCACACAATTGACAATGATACATTCACAAAAGAATCTTTGTCAATACCCTACTTTTTTACCTTGTGTGTTAATTATAAACATAAGTAATTATTATGAGTGTTTAATATTTAAGGGATTTAATGAGCAAGTTGATAACATAAGGTAAATACTCCAACGACGACAGCAACGTTCTTCTGTCCATCATCCGCCCACGCAGTCACACAACACACATGAAAATACTTTGTATGTTCACTTTTTTACACGCTCCACTTCTCTCTTGTATGCAGTATTGCCATGCAAATCGTAGGATTGTTTGTTGTATGTATCAATCACAATGGTAAACTTGTTATGGGGCACAATATATAATTTCATAGTTTAGTATTGTTTTACATGCTCGTCTCCCAAAAGAATATTTTGCTAGGGTAATTTAGATATATATCAGAAAAGAAGCAAGTGGGATGATGATGATAGTGTTGTTTCAATCAATTTTTATGACTAAGGAATTTTTCTGTGTATGTTATGTGTTTACACGGAAATAACTATTTGTACGACCAAAATCACCTCTGGGTGTATGCATATTGATCATAACTGTATAGGTATATACAAGCGATTATATGCGTGCATTCGGAAGAGTACACAAAGAAATAGAAAATGATTGCAATAGCTCTGGAGGCATTTCATTTTGCAAAAAATGAGGACACGAGACACGAACCAACTACGGGAAAGTTGTTGTTCAGAAATGTTTCTTAGTCGGATCAAACGGAATATTATATTTTGTTGTGTGTACCATGCAAAGTACTGATTTTCTTTAATATTTGTATTATTATTAGGATTGTTTGCTGTATGTATCAATCACAAAAGTAAACTTGTTATGGGGCACAATATATAATTTCATATTTTAGTATTGTTTTACATGCTCGTCTCCCAAAAGAATATTTTGCTAGGGTTATTTAGATATATATCAGAAAAGAAGCAAGTGGGATGATGATGATAGTGTTGTTTCAATCAATTTTTATGACTAAGGAATTATTGTATTATTATAAAGGCACGTTTAGTTAAACTAAGGTTTATTATAGAAAGATCCAGACTTCCAGCTGATATTATAGAAAATTCCTTTGCATGGAACCCAGGAAGTAGAAAAAACTGTCAAAAACCATGCATATCACAGTGAAAGGTCTTTTGATGACTTTCGTACTCCTATCCGCCTGGTACAAGGTATATCCAATTGAGTCTGAAGGAATGGAGACGAGAAGTATGCTAATATTATGTTCTGGCACGCACATGCATACATGCATACCTAACATGCCTTATTGGATGGACGGGCTAATGTAAGGATTCATTTTGTAAATCTTGATTTTCCAGGTGTAGTTTGGCGTGTGAGGAGAATGCAATTGCAGAGTTTGCATATAAGATAATGTATAGATGGAATGACCTCTGAATGGAGTTTTCACCTGGTTGAGCATCCTGTCATTTTTATTACTTGGCTACTGTTTCACAGAAGACGTGCCGAAATAAGATGCCATAATGTGTAGAGGAACATTGGGCGTACATCCGTACTATCTGTAAGTCTATTAGGAAAAGTGCCGCAGTGGCAACTTTGTTTGCGACAAAGAAATGATTTATCTTCAGCATTTCCAGTGGTGCATGGGTTGTTTACTAAGCATGATTCATGTTTACTTATTCTAATGTATATGACGTGTGTGAGAGGAATTATAGAGAGAGAGAGAGCGCTTTCTTATTTTTTTATTTACTGAAATAAAAGTGTACAACTTTTATTTGAACGTGAGAAACGGTTCTTTGCCATAAAATTGGATGCTACAATGTAATCTCTACCATTTTTGATATAAGAATAGTAGAATGAGCTCATTTCTTGGCATTACCTCCCAACAAGAACAACTTTCAAATTACTTTATCAGGAAGAGAGCAAGGTGGATTTTGAGGAATGTGCACATGTATTTCAAAAATGGTTCACCGTTACAAACTTTTTATTTCTGCATGGGTTCAAATGTACAATGTAATCAAAGACATCCGTAAAAATGTCCAAGAAAGTACAAATTAAAGAAAATGAAAGAATGCAATGAGAAGGCGAGTTGGTGGCTTAATGACCATTTACTCTTAGTTCTACATATTAATTTTCATCTGCGTTCACCCTCCCGACTTAAAATTAAGATTTGAAATTATATGATGTAAAAAGTCAACTTGAATTATAAATTTTGAGGTGACGTTACATGTCACCAATGTCCTTTGCCAACCTCTCTGTTACTGTAGGTCGTTCATCCGAGTGAGCAAAATAAGGCAATGCAATAATAATGGCTAAAGCAATACCTCAATGTATCAGATTTACATTGTAATAATGCTTGTTTGTAAAGGAAGGAATACAAATAAGTAGAATACAAACGTCTTATGTGTGTCTAGGCAAAAGACTTCATATGGAAATCCATCACGTCAATAACATAATATAACAATTATCAAAAACCTTTAACCACCACCCTTACATGGGAGAACAAGCCAATCTTTTCTCCAATAAATTATTACCAATACAAAAGAATAGGTATTATAAAGAGAATAAAAAGAAATTGATGTTTTGTTAAGTAAGAATGAGAAACGGTACATGGGACAAGTTAACAAATGACCTTTTCCTTCCATCTCTTCGCATCTTTACCTATTAAAAAGGTAATCCTTTTACTCTATTCATATTTCTTATCTTATGAATATGCATGCTCAGTCAGAAAAGCCGGTAAGTAACATAAAAATTGATTTTTTTGTAAATCAAATTCAATTGGTTATTTCAAGCGTTTTTATCTTTTAACGTCCGGCCAAGCCATTGTGCATTATTTGACATGACTACTCAAAACAACACGTTTTGGAACATTTTAAACATCGAATAGGGCATTATGGCCATTTGATATTTTTGATATATGTTATAATACGGCATTTAGTATTATTGAGTTCCTCTGGCTTCCAGCCAGTCCACTTATTATAGTAACACCGTTCTTATAAAAACCAATCAATGTTTGACAAGAAGTAAAAAGTCAAAACAAATTATTAACTACCTTCCCTGCTTGCCCTCACAAGTCATTTTCATGACAATAACATATTTATGGCATGTATTATATGTATCTTCTTAATAGATTGTGTGTTTTTTAAGGCTATTATTTTTACAACATGAAACCTTAAACTGCCCTGATTTGACAAGTGTGTGCGCCAGTGGTACCAGCCAGTCGATCCTGATCAATGCTACTGACTGCTGTGCTGTTGTTGTAATTGTATTTTTTCTATTGTAGTCGTAGTTTTGATCGATTGCTTTAAGCCATATATGTCCAATGGAGAGAATTGACTTTAGCCTTATGCTTACTCATACCATACTCTAATATGCATCTACTCCTTTATAAAAACATCCATTTAATTTGTTTGAATGCCCTTTCTCATGCTAATTAACGCTTTTAAAAAGATAAAGTTAGTTGAACGCTAGCAGTAGAATCATAATAATGTGGTTTGGCTTGTCTACTCTTTAAAGAAAAGATTCGGATTGCCCATTCGCCAAAGTAAAGACTGTCTGAAAATAAATTAGGGCTGATTAAAAGTGCAACCACATCAATGTGGTTTAACTAGAGTAGTGGTATAGTATATTATGTATGCCTTGTCATTGTTGACGGAGATCATTGTTGTCTATATGGAAAACGTGCTGACATATTTCCTCTAGCCTTTAGCAGTATTATATTTAGGAAGATGGGGATGACGATAATTCAACTGGTTAAAGATTCAAGATGGGTTTGTTGGATGTTCGCAACAAATGTAAAAATATTTTGATAAAAAGTAAAATGTTGTTTTGCTCAGCCCATCAGAAAGGTATAAAGCTATTGATGTTTATTATGTCATGTCTAACAAGACGGATGACTGATTGGCCGGATAAAATTAATGATAAGATGTGCAGTACATACGTGTAGTATTTGTCCATTTTTAAATATTTTTAATATTATATCTGATTCCTACTGATGATACTGGGATGCCTCGGTTTCTTATATTATTATCATGCTCTCTCATCTTATCCTAGGAGAAGGAGGAGGGTGACCGTCAGATTGAAATCATTATGGATACCCTGAAACGTGTAATTTATGTGCATAGGTAAGCTACATATGATTAAAGAAAAGTTACTCGGTGATGATGATGATGAAGAAATAGCCTGATCAGTAATCAACACGACACTAATGGTAATTATAATTACACACTTTAATATGCATTATTAGAAATAGGAAGTCAAACAAGGTAAGACACGGTGAGATGAGAGAGGGAACAAGTCAAAAAGAACAAATTTATTAGACCTTCTGCTTTTTTTGCCCTGTAGAGCTAGCAACTAGCTTTACAATGGTAAATGCATTTTAATCAAAGATACCTTTAAACAATGCATATTGTACTTTAAAATATATTTTCCTTGTCTAACATTCAACAACTCAAAATCCTAATCATATACACTCAAAGAAGAAAAAAGTATTCCACCTACACCAAAAATTTATATTTTGCCCAGAGCTAATGATGAATCACAAGATTGTTGTAGTAACTGTTATTATTATGACTTCAACTTTTTTTAAAGCACGTTGAACAAGGTCTTTCAATCAAAGCAGACTTTTATATCTCTGGGTTTTGAGAAAAAATTAAATAGCTCAACAAAAATTGGGGTTTATATTCGAAACAAAATATTATGACTGGTTGTTTTTACCCAGGAGCCATGACTGCAAAAATCCCAGACAATACAAGTATGCCAGACATAAATACGCTGTAATAATAATACATGGTCTAAATTTATTTAGAAATATAAAAATCGCAGTACGGTGATCTTGTAGGCTCTAATTTACATTTGAGCTTTGATGACTTACAGAAAACATTAGTGACAATTACTGATGCACACAGGTATATTTATAGACTTAAAAATAAATCGAGTTACCTTGACTGAGTACATAAATAGAAGTTTAAGAGGGTATCATCTTGAATTGAGCAGAGTGCATGTAGTTTTTAAAATTCCTGCTTGCATAAATAATAAAATTGAGACTCTTCTTCAATCATGAATGCTCATGCATAATTTGAAGTAAGGAGAAATCAAAATGAAAAGGCGAAGTACAAAGTTCTTTTAAAGCCTTATTAAAGCGTAATGACCTAAACATATTGGCTAGGGTGTAACCCTACCAAAAAGTCTTTTTGCAGTATTGTATTCATTCACAGGGGTACAAGATGATATTTGACACCTACACTTCTCACACTCTTCCTTGCACCTTTCTAAGGAATTGAAGTTTGTATGACAAATGGGGCTAAAAAGGAGGTGTCACGCGTAATGGTCAATTACCACCGGAATTGCATGGAAAAGGAAGATTACTCTTGGAAAGGTGAGCACGCATAATGTGATAATATATTGCAGTCGTGTCTCGTTTTTTTTGTTGGGCTGTGATTTGATATTGCAAGTAAATGAGGATTTTTTGTCTAGAACCATCCATTATTTCCATATTATTCGTCTCTCTCCGACACGTTCCCTTTTCGTTTAAAATGACCAGAAGCAGAAGCGTATCGGATAACAGTCACAGTCATGATTTAGGACATGGTTTTTCTTGCGCTGTAAA
Organism: Orchesellides sinensis; assembly: GCA_027744375.1. Lineage (NCBI taxonomy): Eukaryota > Metazoa > Arthropoda > Collembola > Entomobryomorpha > Orchesellidae > Orchesellides > Orchesellides sinensis. The sequence goes on from JAHZNG010000840.1 coordinate 22,822, forward strand.
CAAATGCCGTGAATAATGAAAATGAAAATAATCGCTCAAGTTTATATTCAAATTTTCTCCATTTCGCTGTTATAGTGTTATGGCTTACATACAGAATGATATGATGGGCGGTGTTTGAATATTATGCAAAGTGAACATTTTGTTTTAAAGTTTTCACAATTGTCAAAATGGAATTGCATCCTTTGAGCAAGGATGAGCAATTAAAAGAAGCTAATAAAAATAAACGCTCATTATTCATGCGAATCTTGTCCAAAGGCCCCTGCTATGAAAAACGATTCAAAAACTGTAATCCGTCTGCATACATACGTGTATATATGGCTTTTCAAAAAATTATCTTGAAAATTTGACAGTGTATTAAGCAATCTAATGCATTTCATGGACCATGAAGCACGTGTAAGCAATTTTTATCTGATGTGCATGCACATTTCTGAATTGCAAACACTCATAAAAAGTATTTGATATATATGGACATTTGTATGATTCTCAGTATTTGCGCTGGCGTTGTTCATTTAAAAAAACTATAGATTATCTTCAAATTTGGCATGGATTCCAATCCTGTTTTTATGTTCAAACTGGATGGTAAAGCTACGGCTACCAATATTTCATGTACAACTGAAGGAGCTAGCTGCATTTAAGATGCATTGGATTAATTCAGCATGATTTGTACTGAATCATTGGAATTTTGCATGGTATCTCTGCACCTATTATGTTTTTTAAAGGAGAGTCTATATTAGATATCTAAAGAGATTAGCTTCTGCCTGTCAAGTCAACAACAATTTTAATCAGTTGATGATGACCCATTGGAAATGTTATTTTTGTTTCCACCCTAGTAAGCATTAAAAAATGAAATGTAGAAGTTTTTGTATATGCAAATGTAATAAGTACATTTTTATGTACGTCGCACATGGCATTGTACGAATTTGTGTTATTTGGATACTGGTACCTTTTAGCAATCCAGTATTGGTTTTGATTCAAGTACTGAAAATAAGCAATGTCTTTTACAGGAATGATTATGAATCCCAAAAAGTTCGACCATTTCAAGATTTTCCTAACTAAACTTTTTGCACCATTGGCAAAAGTTTATGCGATCTATGCTATAATACATACATGCGTACTTTGAAAATGAAAAGTGAGTAGGCTTACCTAAAAATTAAAGGGTATCCAAAAATCGAAAGAAACTTGTGTCGAACTTGTAGGAAAACCGCCTGCGGCCTCAGCTGAAAATCTCTTTTCCGGTAAAAACCACGCAAGTGAGTTGTAACAGTGCGTAACTGATTAAATCACAGAAAACTGTCCTAAATAAGTTACAAAAGAGAATCACTGGAGTGAGGATTTCAGTATCGGAGGGGTATTGTAATTTGTGTATGGTATTTCCCACGTCGGAATCTCGCAACGACCAGAGTTTGAATGCAAATGAGAGATGAGATGCTTTGGGTTTTGCATACAAAGTTTCTCGAACAAATTCAAAGCAATAGTCAAACGATACAATATAAAATTATTTAAGTAGGATTATACGTATGTGTGTAAAAGGGTTGAGTGGAAGAGAGGAGGATATGTCATCGTTCAGACGAAAACGTGGGCGACTGCAGTACAAATAATGTTGTATAGTAGTAGCCTTTGTATAGTTATTGTTCAACCGTTTTCTAAGAACTTATTACATGTAAAAATTCAATTCATATGTATATTCACACATCCTGAATGACGTGAAGCCTGCCTTGGTCTTTGGTGGTGGACACCATATAACATGAAATGTTTTCCCGTGTATGTACACACCACCGTGAGTTTTTCTGCATTGTTGGAGTGTGTAATATTTAACAGTGAAGCGTAAAGCGAAAATGCAAGCGAAGCTTCTCAACTTTTCTGTTTTGGCAGTTTTACCTGTGCTACGTGTGATTTTTGGATATGGAGGAAGGTGCAACCTGCAACCATGATCATCATCATGATAGTCGTCGTCAGTCACCATCATCCCATACAAAAATGCCGTGTAAAGGACCATCATCAAAGCTATAGCCATGCCATGTGCGAATATGGACATGACAAGATCAAGACAGACGAGCAAGAGACTTGACTCCTTCAATGCTGAAATCTTCGGCATTTTTTTCCATTGTGGATTGTATTTTACGTACCTTTGCATTGCTGTGATCATTGTGGCATCCTTCGTTTTATTGCTCTCATTCGAAATATAAAATGTCTGTAAAAGGTTTTATTTAATATAATTTTTCCATAAACAAAAAATGAGTATCGAGATAAGTATATCTTTTGATTGAAATGAAATAGTAAAATGTGGTATTATTATTACTGTATGATTTGATGTAAAACGGATATGAATGCAAAGTGATATGGTATGAAATGGATAATCGATGTAAGATATAAAATATTCTTTTCGTTCTTGTGTGCCATATTTTGAGATGGACAAGGCACTCACGCATGCATAGTGCATTTATATATGACTTTAACTGATACAGTGAACTTTTGGTCATGATGGGATTATATTTCATATAGATTATGATTGTATCACTCATCTCAAGAAATTTTAACTTGAAAAGGCTGAAAAGGTTGGAGAGAGAATGCTAAACGGTTTATAGTCAAGGATATTACGCCAAATAAAAACTGTTATGCAAACAAGTAAGGAAGAGTAAGAGTGATCTTTTGGGGCCGTGGCCAATATTGTCATAAATATTGATACCTGTTGTAACATATTTATTATGATGCAATTAGTGGAAGCTTTTCTTACTTATTTTTATAGCTGGTATATTGCAAAGCGTTGATTACTGTTAGTTAAAACTGTAAATTAATGAGCAGTGCAAATGCAAGTAGTCATTAAAATAATTGCAAGTTATTCGGTTGCTGTAATTTATTGGCTTCAGTCCGAAATCGGAGGCTTATGAGTTTTGATGAAACTGGCGACGCAACTGGCGACGCAACTGGCGACGCAACTGGCGACGCAACTGGCGACAATGACAGTTAAAATGCATTTTTATTCTTGACATTCGGTTTTAATTACTTATTATGTGTCTTTGATTCTCTTACTTGGAAGATTTCAACTACATATCCGCCTACATTTACAAGACTATGAAGAAAAGGGTTGCGATGAGTTGTATAAGATAAAAAGAAAACAATGAGAAGACGAACCACATAATATAACTTATTAGTCGATTAGTAGAGAGCAAATGTGAAATGTGTGTATGTCAGGATTTCTATCTACTCTACTTGTAAAAAAGACAAATTTTGTGTGGGAAGTTGGACGAACCAAACTAGAAATCCAAAAGAAGGCTTAAGTCAGGACTAACTATAAGTCGAGCTAAAAACGAATTTGGCAAAACAAATGGGAGGTGATCAGTCATGAATCCCAATAAAAGTATTGTATATATGTTTATTTAGCGTGTTTTAACAATATGAAATATTTTGAATTGCTTGTTATTGTACAAAGCAAAAAAGTTAACAGTTTATGCTTGTATGGCTTATAAAATTTATTTGGTCCGTTTCGGTAAAATCCTACATGAACTTATGTAACTCATCTCTGATGACAGAATGTCCTTGATTATATACCCCCGTCAATATCAGCAAAGTGTAGCTTGTCCTTACTAGAACACCTTGAACTTGTATCATTTACTAAATACGTTTGTCTACTAGATCTAGTACCACGCAAATTTATAATGGACTTACTAGCAGCAATGACAATGATTTTATGACTTACTGGGAAAGAGTATGGCAGTAATTATTTTTCTCGGAAAGAACGGCAAATAACAAAGAAAAAAATACTGTAAACTTGGTGGACTTTTAAAGAAAGAGGACTGCGACAAAATGAATCATTAGCTAAGGCTGTGTATTAGTTAACCGCAAACAATCTTAGCTAATTTTTCTTCCATGACGGTCATTTCCATCACGATCTGTGTAGTATGCAGTAGTTGAAATTCATAGTGGTAAATAGTTTCTGTGTTTTTATGCGTGGATTATAAATTCATTGAAGAATACATCAAACGTAAAAAACTTTTCAGATTTGGTAAAGGACATGAATTGCATACATGTATGCGATTTTGAAGGAGGTTTCAAGCAGGGTTAGAATTAGAACTCTACAGTAAATGAGGAAAGACGTGTTGTCGTGGAGGGAGAGTGTGAGAGGAGTTTGCAAAGCTCATTAAATCTCCTTAAATGGCGACAAGCCACAAAAAGGGAGAAAAAACTAGCTGCCCAACACACACACACATATATGCATCGTCATGGTCATTTTCCTGGATATATAGATGACACTGATTCACTTCACCTTTGCAATTTATCCCAAAGTGATGGTGTGCAAGGCAATGCAATATGTCTTAATATTTCATTACAGTACTGATTTTCAAGTAAATTCAATTTATCCACCTGTGCATTGTCACCTTCATGCATTATGCTGCATATGCATTAAAAAATAGTACGTAAAATGCTAAATTGATTAGGTGTGCAATCTGACATGAATTTGAATTAACGTTAGTAATAAAGTATGTTTTACGAACATATGCATGGATACAAAATTTTACGAAGTTTTTATTTTTCAAATATATTGAAATAATACGGATTTGGCGAGTAAACAATAAATAAATAATAGTAAAGACACTGTAACACATAACAATCGAAGGGATAAGTAATTTATACTATAGTGTTGATTTATAAATATGAATGTGTATTGAATATAAACCCCTAGTTTTTCTTTCGACCATGTCGAAATTTCCGTACATAAGCTTCAACTAGTTCCCGTACCTTACACGGGGTTGATTTCGCCCGTTTTACTGTGACAGATCTGTTACAAAGGAAGGAAATAGTGTAAAGTTAGGTAGTTATTTCATGAAATGATTAGTGTTTAAGAGATATGATTATATTGTTGAAGAAAAACTACCTTGGGTACAGCGCGGCGCAAAATTTCTTTATATTCATCCTTATTCACGTGCTTTTTAATGTAGTGTGGCTTCAGACACAATTTAACTTCCTCAACTACTCGCTCCTGTCGATTAAGCTTCTTCAGTAGCTGAAAACACAATAAATGCAATTGATTTATTTTAATGCTTTTGAACCCGTTTTGATAAGATTGTTACTCGAGTTTTAATTGAAAATATTTACCTTTTCCTGTACGCTCAATTCAACAGCCGATGCCGGAACATCTTCATTCAAGTTTATATCACAAGCTCCTGCAGATATGATAGGGGGTGGTGGGGCCCTAAAAGGCTTTTCCTTTGGACCTGAGATTGAATAAAATTAATAATATTTAAAAGTTAGAACCTAGTAATTTTGAGTTTAAATACCAACAGTTTGGTTAGAGCAAAATGAATACCTTTTCTCTGAGGTGGTCTTCCTTGAGGCTTAGATTTAGACACAGGCTTCGACTCTTGCCTTCCCATCGGCTTGGCTGGCTGGCTTGGTTCTCCAAACAAAGTATCAAAAAGACTGGACATTGTGTTTGCAGGTTTAGACTGACCACTGGCCTTCTTCGACGAGCCTGAATGTTCAGATGGTGGCTCGAACAAGTCATCACCATCGCTGCTGTTTGGAGACATGGGTGAGTCACCCCCTGCGAAACCTTGATTAGATCTGTTTCCTTTGCTCTGAGACCTAGAACTCTGGCTTTTAGTTGCTCCCATGTTTCTGTTTTTCAATTGGTCCCCTAAAGCCACTACGTTTCCACCTGGATTATGTTTTTGAACTGCCAGGAGAGCACTCGCGACAGTTGCTAATACTGGATTGAGCATACTTGCAGGTGTTGCCGAATACCTCAAGGATTGGGCTTGCGATAATGTTGAAGTTGCTGGGGGAGCAACTCCAAAATCTTGTCCTATAATTCCAACACTTGAAGATTTTTGCCCACTATTTGATGCCGCCAATGGAGGAACTTGGCTTTGGTTTTGGGCGTTATGAGCTGACGAGCCTCCAGCACCACTGTTTCCTTGAATACGAGGAGAATGTGCGGTTGATGTAACGTTTTGTGCGATCTGCTTAGCAGATTCGGATGATTTAGAGTGCAACGGTGAACCGACAGAGTTTGTGTAGTCATCCTCTGCACTTGCTGACGGTTCCACAGAGTCCCTTGTAGAAGTGACAAGGGAATCACCATGAACTTCTGAACTGTCATCGTGGGCAGCAGTAGTAGTCTTTGTTCCAGTTTTAGAACTGTCGGCCGCGCTGGTGTAAAGTTGCTCATTCTCATACCGTCCCACACCACGTCCTGACCCATCATCAGAGCTGGATACTTTGGAAGTACCAATTTCTCTGTCATGTCTACTACTGTCTGAGTTGGAAGATAAATCTTCGGTTCCTAGATCAAGGTTTTTATTAACTGATGGAGATCTGGCCTTAGTGCTTTCCTTATACTTTACACTGTCCAACGACCGCTTGCTTGACTTTTTAGCTTTACTTTCTTTCCCGGAACTGGTTTTCTCAGAATGGCCCTTGACCTGGTCCGAAGATTCCTTCTGGAAGCTCAGACTCACAACAATACTGTCCCCTTCTGCCACAATGGCTTTCACAGGAGATAACGACTTCTCACGTTTCTTTTTCTTCTTCTCTCCCTTTTCTTTAGCTACTTTGGTCTTCCCAGCAAATTTATCGTCCGGTTTTGCCTTTTGAACCTGCTTTCGCTTCTCTTTCTCCTTCAATCGACCCTTGTCACGTTTTTTAGTTTTAAACGATACTTTCCCCTCCTTCCTAATTTTCGTCTTCTTCTTCTTATGTGCATCAGTTGGCTTTGCGTATTTACCCTTTTTGTGGCTTTTCGATAATGGAGAAGAGGATCTGGAGCGACTTAAACTGCGACCGCGCTTGAGTTTTCTTCTGTTTGCTCTATCTCGACTTTGACTACCACTGCGACTTCTAGATCTTCTTTTAGACACATGCGACGTCCTGGAACGAATTGGTTCTGGGCTCTTGCTGGGAGACCTGGAGTGACCAAGACGATTAGGAGATAAAGAGTTGCGACTGTGATAGCGCCGTGATGCAGATCTAAAAAATGTATAAAGAGCTGGATTAATCTCTGCTTCACATGCAGCACAACTAATTACCACAATAAATTTAGCAATGGTCGTCTGTTCATACCTAAATGAATCACAGGAATCAGAGCTTCCTGATCTATCTCTATGTCTCCCCCCACGTGCCCAACCCCTAGAAGGTGATCTAGAAAATCTCTCTGAGAACCTGGAATGGGATCTTCTATACGATCCAGTTCTTTTCTCGAGCGGTGAGGTCTCCTTGGCTCGACGACGATGTACAGGGCTTGCACTTTTGTTAGAGTCTTTGTCACGACTACGAGAACGATCTGTTCGTAACTGTCCCCCTCTGTTGAAGCATAATGTAATAGTACAAACAAGATTAACAAACATTTCTGGAAACATATCAGTTAAGTTCTTGGCAAGATTTGTTTATTTTACCTGTAACTTCTGCCATGGGACTTTTTGGAAGGTTTTTTCCATGAAACATTATTATTACCCGCTTTCTGATTATCTGCGTCTTCATCTGAAGAAACATTACCACGCAAGCCTGATGCTCGTTTCTCAGTTACATCAGAGCCCTTGGTAACTCGTTCCTTGCTTAATTTACGTTTCTTTATCTTTCGCTTTTTATCTTTTCTTCGTTTTAGCTTGCCATCATTTCCATCCACGATTTCTCCTTCTTCATAAAAGCTTTCAGAGGACACTGACATTCGGCGTTTTCTCTCGTGACGCCTATTGGCGCTACGACTACGGCTTCTACTACGACTTCTACTTTTACTATGACTACGACTTTTGTCTCTACTTCGGCTTCTACTAGAGCTTTTCTTACTTTTATCATTTATTGCACGTTCCTCGTCATTCACAGTTATAACTTCAATATCACTGTCAGAGTCAGAGATGGTTTCTAGTCGAAGTTGTGGACCCAAAAATCTTCTTGGCTGCAGTGGTCGCGATGGCGTGTTAAGGGTCACAATTTCAATGATTTCAGGCTCGTCTTCAGATGCTTGAGGAGGTATTGGATTTTCTGATACCTCAGTTCCGGCCTCATTTAGAGTTTGCGATGATACTGCAGGTTCATTAGTAGATTGTGTTGAGTGGGAAATCGGCTCGGCTGAAACAGTTTTCCATCGACCACTTTCAATGTCAATTGCCGTTCCCAAAGGTTTATTTACTTGTTCGAGTGAACCACCCTGTTGCTTCTCAGATTCCTGAACAGTAGCAGAGCTAGCAATAGGGGCCACTGCTGGAGCTTCTTCTTCAGCCTCATCTTCATCCGAGCCGAATATCTCCGCAACCAATGAAATCTTGGGAAGATTTTCATCCTCATCTTGACTGTCCTTATCTTTTTCATCAGCATCCTGAGAGTCGGTCATGAAAGCCTTTGAAATTTCAGACTGGAAATTGATCGACGAACCATCAGTCTTGGTCTCCTTCTTGGCCATTCCCTTTTGCCGTTTCATTAAACTACTGATAGGAAGGAGCTTGTGTCTTGTTGGTATTGAAAAATGAATCACAGGCCGCCTTCCTTCATCTGGAGGGATTGGTATATTACTTAAGTCAATATCTCCTGGAGAAGAAGCCAGTTCTGCATTGGTATCACGAGCTTTCTTGTCAGGACTCTTGGTAGGAGATGAAGCCTTCCTAGCATGAAAATGCCTGGAATCTTTTTGTGGTGTGTGGATTTGTTTCGGAGGACTGCGAGATTTCCCCTGTGTAGCACGACGCTCCACATTTCGCTTACTATGCTCATCTTCATCACTAGAGGTAAGCGGATCCGAAGGGTCATACTCCATTATAACTTTCTTCTTTTTAGTAGTTCTGATTTCCTCTGATTTATTCTCACTTTCACACTCATTTTCAGCCTCATCCTCACTTTTATCCTCTGGGAGAGGAATATCAGGAGGGGGAGAATCTGGCAACGGAATACTTTCAGGGGAGTCAGGAAGTTCAGGGTCCTCTGAGGCAGCAGCAGCAGGAGACATAGGCTCTTGACTGGTTTCTATATTATTTGAGGCCAGGGGTTGAGACAGGTTTTCTGAATCTTTAGTGGATGCCTGAGATTGGGAAGTTTGGGATTTTTCAGCAACATCCTCCGCAATCACCATATCACCGTCACTGTCATCTCCATCCAAATGCGCGTTCCTGTCACTACTGGAAATGGACACTTGTGAACATCCTTCATTAGAAGCTTTATTAGGAGAAGTATTCGACTTGGTTTTCTCTCCATCTTCAAGTTTATCTTGAGTTTGTTCTGAAATAAAAATTGGTTTAACATAAACATTTAAAACTTTATAAAAAATTACCCCTCCAAATTAGCCATTTAGCCAAACTTACCTTCTATGTCGCTATAAATATTAAAATCGTCTTCATTCTCATCCTCAGACACGTTCTGGGATCCCCAGTCAGACTGACTCCAGTTTGCATCCATTTGTCTTGCATTAGACCCTCGGTCTAGGTCAGGCGTATTGGAGTTGCTGCTATTATTGGAGTTCGCTCCTCCTTCCCCCGCAGGATTATGTGAACCACCTGAATTATTTTCACTCGCTGAATGGTCGCTAGCAACGCCACAGGCTGTCTGTCGGTGTTCATTTAACTGCTCTGCACAACTAGACCCTTGCCCGTTGGTTAGTCCGCAAGCGGTTATCCTAGTCTGGGGTTGGTTATCACTATTTCTGGAAGGTTGACTTTGGTTAGCGTTCTGCTTGGAAGGCGTCAGCGTTGTGGTGCCCTTGGTAGTCTTCTGTGCAACTGTTGTGGCAATGTTGTTGGGAAGGTTGGAGGAAGTTATGGAAGGAACTAACGTGCCGTCACGAGCTATAGTAATATTTTTATCGTGGTGGAGAATATACTGTTTCTTCAAAATTAATCCGAGGACATCACAAGTGGAGCTTTGGGAAGAGGTCGTCACAATTTCAGGAGGTCCTTTCAGCGTTGCTCCGAACGGCTGGTGTACAGCTGATAGCCGGGCAGATGTATAGGGACCCTCCTCATCAGACCTATTTCAAATTTCGAAAGTTTCGCGCGCATTAGTAAATTCAACGGTTGAGGGGGGATGCATGTATATTATGAGCATATGAATTGTTACCATGACTCTACTAGGTCGGATAAGTCATTTGGTGCTCCAAACATGCGTAGTGGAGTGATTCCAGCGCTGTACCGCAAAGAGGCTATGGAACTGCTTGTTCCAGCACCTGAATTGGAGGCGGTGTTCCCGGCCGATCGACATGCAGGTGGAAGACCCACGTAAACTTGGCCTGGGAGGGGTGGCATTATTCCCAATTGATGAGCAATTCGACCTCGAGCTGTGTTTGGGCGCTTATCAACAGCTACGCGACGCCTGCGAGTCTTACGTCTGGACCTGCGCTTCTTGCGCGTGCCTTTTCCACCACTTGCTTTACTTCTTCGCTTGTATGTTGTTTTCCGACGGGTTGTTCGCCGCTTTCTGGGTTTTGCCCTTGGACGGGATGGAGTAGGTGTTGGAACATCCTCGCCTGGACTAATGGGCCGTTCCTGAGTTTTTATTGGAGCAATTCGGAGTTTAACAAAAATTCATATGATGCTTTAGGTGGAGATATTTTGGGAGATTCAGTTAAGTATTTATGGTTAGCTTACAGGCGACTGCAAGATTATCTGTAGAATTCTCTGACTTTGACCAGTTCTTGGAATCCGGACAGAGGTGGTACTATGGGATCGACTTGAATGGGGAGCAGGGGCTGACTCTTCTTCTTCCTCGTCCTGTTATCAAAGTAAATGTTTTTTTAAAGTACTTACTAAATTGAGTAGTATGCTCTAACTTTTCAAACAATTAAAACATACATGGAGGCCTTGAGCGACACACGTGGGACAGAACCAGTCCTCAATTGGAACATATTCCAAAGGGGGGTCCAGACATTCTGCATTAGTAAATTTTTATATCAGACTAAATGTAAGATATTTTTACTGAAGAGGCAGTATGAAAAGCCTTTTAACTTCTGCATACCTAAATGATAGCCTAAGTCACAACCATCACAGAGTAAGAGTCTATCTTCACGATCACAACGACCACAAACTTCACAATAGGTAGGATTAGAGTCATATTGCTCTTCATTGTTTGGAGCACTTTGAAATTTTACATCCTCTATACGGATCACCTCCCCATTCCACTGCTTCTTCACCAATATTGTTGAAAAGAACTTGCGGTCAACTGGACAAGTCGCCACTTTCTGCAAAGCCAAATGTAGACAATCCAAAATGTTACACTTCATTTGTGATTTCCAAACTGTAACTTCATTTATTAAACGTTTCATATAATATGCTACCTTAGACCATGCTGTAATGCACCGTAAACAAAATTGATGCTCACACATCTCAGGACTTCCGATTTCCTGATCGGTAAATCTTTGGAGACATATTGGGCATTTCTCAGCGTCATCATCAGACTCACTGGAGTGACTACTGTCAGAATCTTCATCGCTGACCAGGGCACCACTTTCTCCCTCTTCATCGTCATCATCTATCGCCTTGCATGTTTCCTCCTCATCACCTAAAGCGTTTTTAAACAGAATTGTAGCCATATTCCTATTCACAACTTTTGTTAACTATGAACAAAAGGTTTCATTTCATTACTGAAAATAGTTCCAACGTCAGAGTCCAAGTCGTCCTCCGTTGGAGGCACAGAATTATCTTGGTCTTGACTATGTTCTTCACTCATGATGTTGTTGCAAGCTTATTAAGCTATTCCAGTGTGTTCGTCTTATATTAGTACTTTCATCGTCACTATTCTAAACAAAGAAAGTTTAAAAATTAGTTAAAATTATATTTTAATGTTTAAACATACATACATTTGCATATTTCAGTCATTTATATTTGTAAAAGTTTGAAAGTTTTAAACTAATCCACAATTTCAATGCAAAGTAAAAGTTTTCAAACGTATACACCACTAGGTATAAAATGGTCTTTTGCTACAAAACAATCTAATATAATAGCTTCCAATTTCTGCTTTGCAGTTTTTACTAATTTATTTTACTATATTCAGTATTTAAAAACGGCTTATTCACAAGTCATAGTCACTTTCTTTCCATCCAAACATTTAATTGCAATACTTTTTTTTCCAAGTCTCCCTAAAAACTTTATTTAAGAATCTGGAAGTCCAATGCAGCGTAGTGATGGAGAAAAAATATGGTGTATCTCACAATCTTTAAATAATGTTCATTTTCCAGGAATGGCAAATAAGCCGTTATATTCCGTTACAACCCTAATATTACAGATAATATACAAAAGGGTTATCAAATGATATTCTGTCACAAGGGAATCGTTTAGCACATTCAATAACCCTTGATGTATTGTGTTATGTATGGAAGGAACTATTTTTGGTCTAAATTATTTCTATGTTATGATTACTCATTTCCATGATTATCTCATCCAATATTAGTTTTCACCGGGTACGTTATGCTAACACAGATAAGAACAACGTCAACTTGATTCACAATAACATTTTGTGCACAAAAAGAGTATTACTATTCCTGATCCTTTTTCAAAACTACAAAATTTGTGGTGAAAATACCTTGGAATTGGAAAGCAAGCCAATAATAAGTTTTCATCTAAAACCTGAATAACTTGCTTTGCATTTTAGCAAAGATTTAAAAATGCTTTCATTGGAATGTGTTCTTTTGAAAAGATTGCATTTTCCAAATTTTTACACACATTGTAGACTAAATAGACTGGTTATGTGTAACATATTATACACCATAAAGATCACATACTAACTCATGATCGGCAAGCAAATAAGCTTGTAAAACAATTATGTTTATGTCATCTCCTTCCTGATAATATATGCAGTTAATTTAAATGCCTATAGACATTGTAAAATAATGAATCTCGCAGTAAATGTATTGCAGAATGTACATACCAATATAAAAGATGTATACCTAAGTACACTAATATGGATTTTTACGCACTTTCTCTGTAACTTTTAATTCAGTTCAGTTAGGAAAATACTGTTTTTCCGGAACAGTCTCTTAAATGACGTTGCTTTGAGAATCTTAATAAAGTTAGCAAAACCGATTCACCTAGGTTAATTTATGATGCTGTAGCACTTGCTTGCACCTGTGTGTTCTTACCCTTTTAAAATGTATTGCTGGCCATCAGAAAGCTGAAATATGCCCAGCAGGCGAGTTGCAATACCCTGCTGCAAAGAACCTGAGGTAAATTACTTGTATCAGGAAAGGGTGTTGAATGATGTTTTAACATTGCGTAGTGCTGTCAATATAGTTCATACATTAAGAATATGAGAAAGTTGAATAAAGCATCAAATTCATTAATGTAGTACAGAATCTTTTTCATAATTCTTAAATTGTTCAAACATATTCTTTTCAGGTAATCAGATGAATTCCGGAATGATCATACATGTAGTAATGTGGACGCATGATATCCGTCCAGACAATTTAGGGGTATCGCATGCAAATAGAAAAATTAGCATTTTCAAAGATATCATGA
>JAHZNG010000841.1:0-15256 GCA_027744375.1 Orchesellides sinensis
ATTGTCTCTATCTGGATTGTCGGTTGTGGTTGAATGATGAGAATGATCTCATGTATCACATCTCTCACCCATCTCGGTATGGAATGAGGAAGGAACACGGCACAGTGGTGCAAAAGGAAGGGTTGGTGTTTCATTTTTTGAAAATGGGTTTTCATGATGTTTTAAAATGTCAACCTAGCAGATATTGTCCAAAGGATATTCATACAAAATTTTATGACCTTGTGACCTTTGACCTCCAAATGACACGTTTTTTAATTTTTTTAAATAGCCAAGTGAACCATTTTTAGCAAGAAACTGAGAACGTATGCATAAACTAAAATTCCAGGCCGAGTGAACCATTGGCCAGGACCCAGGCATTTTTCCCTTTTGGAACTACTGGTACAATTAAAAGTTTCAATTTTCTTATCTGATACAGAAGATACGGTGCTAGTTCCTGTGGGCCCATGGCTACCAATCACACCTTGTGGAGACTCCGGACTTGGGTTAGCTACATTACCATCTTTTTATTGTACTAAAACGGCTCCTATTCCTACATTACTAGCATCTGTTTTAATTACAATAGGGTAATCATAGTTAATCGTGTTTATAACCATATTACTACACATTAAGTTCTTTAGCTTATCAAAAGCTCTTTGTTGCGACTCACCCCATAACCATACTACTCTTTGTTTAGTTAGTTGTATAAAGGCTCAGCTATTTCACTGAATTTTGGAATAAACGCGTTATACCATGCACACATTCCTATGAATGTATGCAAATTCTCTTTTGTTTCAGATAATGGAAATTCTACAATGGCTTTAATTTTTTCAAGCTGCATTTTTATACCATCCTGTGTCACTACGTGACCTTAAAACGAAACTTCACGAAGACGACATTTTGGTTTTTGCATATTAATTATAAGTCCAGCTTCTCTTAGCCTACCAAAAATTTTGTCTAAGTGAGCGGTATCCTCGTCTAAAGTTTTACTGAATACAATTATGTCATCTACATAAATGAAACAAAACTGTCCAATAAAACCATTCAAAATTTCATTCATTAAACTAACAAATGTAGCTGGACTATTTTTAAGACCGAATGGCATTAGAAGAAACTGAAATAATTTCCTTTCGAAATTAAAGGTTGTATATTGAACACTATTTTCCTCCATTTCTATTTGCCAGAACCCTGAGTTGAAATCAACAATGGAGTAATAACCTCCGCTAGGTAACCTTATTAAAATAAATGATGCCTTGAGCATTGGATATAAATTGTCCCTAGTTACAGTATTGAGTCGCTTATACCCTATAGCCATTCTGATTTTACCGTTTGGCTTTGGAGCTAGTACAATATTTGCATTATAAGGCTAATTGTTCACCTCTCTTAATAGACATTTGTTTAACAAATCTTCTATTTGTTCCATAATCATCAAAGAACATTTAGGAGGGTAGAGGATAGGTGTACATCTAATAGGCTTATTATCTAAAACCTCTATTTTATGTTTCACTTTGTGTGTCCTGCCTAACTTTCCATCAGATCTTGCTACATCTGCATAATTTGACAATAACTCTTGAATTCTAATTCGTATGTCTGGCTTCCGAGTTTATTAACTTGCGACCTTCGCAAGTTACTAAGAATGGTAGCGGTGTGTGTCTGTGTGTCTCTCTCTGCTCTCTTGGGCGCATTTTTTAACATTTTCAAAAAATTCTTTTTGCAATGGGATTGTAATGCTAATAGCTTGACTAAGTTCTGAGATGGGCACTAACGGAAACATTTTACTGTTATAAGCCGTTACGTTTTTAAAAATGTTTTATAGCAGCATATGCATGTGCTGCATATCCTAGGGTTTATTTTTCATTCAAATGAAGAATCTGGTGTCAGATTTTGAAAACATGTAACGGTGTACCAGTATTGACCGTTTTTTCAAAAACAGTTATTTGGTCAAAACTATTGATCCGAGTTCATTTTTCGGCAAACATATTTAGAGTAAACAAAACGAACATAATGCCTAAATTTACCGTTAGCGACCGTTTAGTAATCTTTGTAATCTTAAAACACTAATGCATGCGGCACATATTGTATGGTTCATTTTTTACCAATAATTCGAAACAGGTAGCACAAATTTAAAATAATAAATATAGCAAAAGGCAGACAGAAAATCTGCTCAACAGTCGCAAGAGTACTCGGGCTGTATCAGTAATAATAGTTGTCCGGTGACCTGGTGTCCATCATTATGGTTGGTGGCCGGTGACCTGGTGTCCCGGTGTCCACCATTATGGTCGGTAGTCGGTGACCTGGTGTCCACCATTATGTTTGGTGGTCGGTGACCCGGTGTCCACCATTATGGTTGGTGGCCGGTGACCTGGTGTCCCGGTGTCCACCATTATGGTTGGTGGTAGATGACCTGGTGTCTACCATTATAGTTGGTGGTCAGTGACCTGGTGTCCACCATAATGGGTGTTGGCCGGTGACCTGGTGTCCACCATTATGGTTGGTGGCCAGTGACCTGGTGTCCCGGTGTCCACCATTATGGGTGTTGGCCGGTGACCTGGTGTCCACCATTATGGTTGGTGGCCAGTGACCTGGTGTCCCGGTGTCCACCATTATGGTTGGTGTCCGGTGTCCACCATTGTAGTTGTTGTCCGGTTTCTTGGTGTCCCGGTGTCCAACATTTTAGTTTGTGTCCGGTTGCCTGGTGTCCCGGTGTCCACCTTTTTGTTTGGTGGCCGGTGTCCTGGTGTCCCGGTGTACACCAATTTAGTTGGTGGCCAGTAACCGTGGACAAGCCATTCCAGCCAAGCCAAGCACACCTGGGAAGCCATCCCAGTAAAACCAAACACACCTGGTTTAGCCATCCCAGAATAGCATTACAATCAAAGCATTTAGCATATATAGCATATTTATGCAAATAAGGTAAAGTAAAAAGTCCTTATCCTCCCTCCGCTTCTTCTGTGTCTTTTTTGCATCAACATCTGACCGTATAACTGAATCCCTACTTCAAATATTCAACGTCGCAGTATACAACACTCCCTTCCAGTAAATACGTTTTACAACAATATCCTTGCAGTATCAGTATTTATTCAGACCATATTTAAGCATGATACACGGTCTTACAAGGCAATATTTCAATTTTATATAAGTAACTCTCCAACTGGCCTAATTATGTAAAGTACGTAAATCTATATCTAAGCTAGTAAAATTTATACGGAAGGGTATACAACTGGGTATGTAGCGACAGTAAGTGTGAGGGTTCATGATGATTTGCATGGCTCCACTCGTCCTAGTGCAGATGAGAAGATTGGGCAGGAACGATGACTGGTGACAAGCTGCTCTTCTTGACGGTCACGGAATTTGGAGTTGAAGGTCATAACCAAGCGTAGAGCAGGAGCTCTGATCCCAAGGCCTTCTCGAAAGGATTATGGTCCCCCGGAGAACCGATATAGGGGAAGGGGTACTCATCCTGACTCTCAGACCCCCTACGCGACAGAGCTGCACGGACACATTCACTCACCCAATCACAGACCACTTTTTTTGGACTCAGAGTCATGTCAATGCCCTCCTCCTCCATATCGTGTCAAGGGGTAGCCGAAGCTTTGTCCAACCCGACAGCCGCGCGTCAAAGTACCTCCAAAATTCCACCATACTTGGATCCGCTTCTTCAAGCAAAATGATCTCACACTATGTCGCTAACATAACCCAGAGGGAGAGTGGGCTGGTATTGCCAGTTCTCCTGCAAGGTTACGCAGAGAAGACCTAGAACAGCAACAATCTTAACCACAATCCTGTACCAATGGACAAGCAACAGCCTACGCAGCACACGGGGCCGTCACTACAGGTTGATTTGGACATGGTAGGAGAATGGCTATTGCTGAGAAGAAAGACAAATGGCCCTGCAAGTTATGTGGACTCAAGGACCACTGGGCTAAAGCATGCAATCAAAACCCTGATAATCAGCAGCAACGAAGCAACAACCGCAGTAAGGGTCCTAGTATTTGCCACAGTAACGGCGACAATGGCGGCCGAAGCAACGGCTAGAATGGCAGCCGGAGTAACGGCAACAATGGACGCCGCAGTAACGGCGAACACAGCAATTTCAGTAACGGCCCAAACAATAGCCGCAGAATGGGTACAATAGCAACAGTAATGGTAACAACAATAGCGGTGGCCGTCAGAGCCGTCATCAGCAATGATCCAACATTAGCCACGCGAGAAGTAACTAGCGTAGACCAAGGAGAGAATCTGTCGATTTTTCAAACAACGATCATGGACCAGGCAGCGCCTGGATGGTTCATGCATGGGGACTCATGGGAGCAGAACAAAACATAAAAGATATCTGGATCAGCGATTCTGGTGCTTCCCAGCACATGACAGGTAGACTTGACTACGTTGTCTACTATAAGAAATTAAAGCAACCCAAAACAATGTCCGCAAAAAATGACACAGTATATACAGAACGGTCTGGCACAGTCAGACTCGACGCGATGGTGAAAGGACAATGGCGTCAACAGGAGCTCAACAATGTCTTATTCATTTGTGGTGGACACAACCTATTCTCTGAAGTCGTGATGTCCAACCTTGGCTTTCGGATCGAACGAGAGGGTCAGAAGACCATCTTCTTGGAGAAGAAGAAGTACACAGGATCAGAAGCCGAATAAAAGCATGGACTCTCTATCATGAAGTTCAGAGCTATTCCAGCATATCCTATGGCGTTGGCGGTGAGGTACAAAGGATCCCTCTGGCGCTCTCGACTGTGTCACATTAACTAACAGTACATCGGAGCTACAGTCGCGTCGGGCAGCGTCACTGGCATCCCACCTGCAGAGTTACCCAGAGAGATTAAATGCCAGGACTGTCACTTATTTAAAGAATCCCGACAGCCTTTTCCACACCGAGAAAGGGACACTCATCTTCAACATTGTCACATCCATCTGCCAAATCATCAACATAATGTTGATTGATTATGGAATTAGCGGCTTCAGCAAAATTGTCCTCATACTCCGTCGCATTCAAATTCTTCACGTACTGGGCTGTATATGGGAAACACACGGAGCCAAAAATCATGACTTGTATTACGTACACATTTGGTGACTGGTCTCGCTTCATTCCACGCCAAACAATTCTTTGAGAATCTTGATGTGGTGCATATTTATGCTGTCGAAATCTCATCAGGATTCCAGGTGAGGGCTTCAACACATCCGGTCTAGTGATCAGGTTGGTGTTGAGACTTTTCCCACTGCACTTTGCAGCAGCATCAAACACGAAGCGATGCTTTCCTGGCTTATTCGGGTGATACGCGAAGAAATGCGGGAGTTACCAAGCGCTTGGCGTCACCTTATCTGCTTCTTCTTTCCTAAGCTTTCTCGTATATCCCTGGTCTATATGGTACTGCACGTTCTTACAGTATTCGGTTGCAAACACTGGATCGTTGTTCATTCGTTTCTCGATAGTGTAGAGCCGCTTCATAGCATCAACTTTATTGTCTGCTAAACGAGTTTCAAGTTTTCCACAGCAAGCAAGTTTCAAAACGATCACCACCTCCTCTAGTCCCATTTCCAATGAGGTCTACTGCCCATAGGTCTTCTTTCGAGTTCATATTCCGACGGCCGTCACTCACCACAACGTTATCCACGTCTTCCTCCTTCTGCTCCACCAAAACTAACGAGTAGTGGGTTTGTCCCTTTCCAATGGTTTCTCCCACGTTGCTAAGCTTGGTACGTGATGCCATTGGAGAGTTTGGTGGACCTTCTTTTGTCTCCCGAGCGATGATTAAATGGATGTGATCCTGCCCTATCAACAACTTAGGCCTTGCATTCTTGTAATCCTCCACATTCACATCATTCAGGTAGCTCCATTGCTGCTTGAAAACCTCTGCATTTACTGCTTGAATTGGAAGTGCCATATCTCAAACGGTAAGAACGTTAGTAATGCGAAACAGTTTCCTGTTGTCATTTCCTCGGATTTTGAATCAGACCCTTTTTGAACTGGTGTCTTTTTGAGAAGATGAGTTGGTCCATGTCAACTCTAGAGGATCCACAGGTCCATCAATTCCAAGTTTTGCCGCTAACGTCTTATCAATTAAAGTCACAGCACTAGCCTCATCACATACTGCATACGTTAGTTTCTCCCCACACGGACCTTTAATTAATACAACTCTCTCAACTCTCAGTAACACGGAACGACCACCTGTGTTTATATTTCCATTGACTTCTCCGGGGTTTCCATTGAAACTTGGCTCAGCTTGCATCTCTGCTCCCTCTTCATTAGATGAAGCTTCACTTTCCACTTCTTGTTTTGCCTCGTTCCTAATATGCAGAGTGGGGCGGTGCATTATTGAACACCCATCAACTCCGCAGCTTTTCTTGCCCCAGCAGGACTTCACGGGGTGGCCAGCCTTTAAACAGCAATAGCATTCTCTGTTATTCCCTATCCATCCCTAGACTCTCTGCATTCTGCAATCTCATGATTTTCCATTTTGCAATAATTGCACCTTGTGGGCTTACTTTCTGGCTCCTGAGTTGCCATCTTCCTTTCCTTTCTCAATTTGGATACACCTTTTACTTTTTGTTTTCCCTTCGTAGACGTTTATGCTTCTTCCTCGACTGCCAAGCTTGAAACATTCCTGTTTACCACCAGAGCCGCATCTGTCACTTTCTCCAACCACTGAGAGAAATTAATAAACTTTGGCATAAACTTGATAAAATTGGAGTGTCTAGCAAAATAATAAATATTTTAAAACATCTCTACGATAACTCATTTACACAAATTCGTACAGAATCAGGATTAACTGATAAAATAGAAATGACAGAGGGTATTTTACAAGGTGAATGTATGTCACCATTGTTATTTGGTCTTTTTATTTATGATATGGAGGAAGTGCTTAAAGAGTCCGGAATTTGCGGTGCCAGAATCACCCACAACTTTGATATTCAATTACTCCTATTCGCTGATGACGCTGTTTTACTTGCTGCCACGCCAGCGGAGTTACAAAGAAAAATTGATTTATTAGAAAAGTATTTTGATGAGCAAGGACTTAAGGTTAATATAGCTAAAACCAAAGTTGTAGTGTTCAGAAGAGGTGGCCCAGTGGGTAGAATTAAATTTACATATAAGGGAGACAAAATAGAAATAGTTAATGAATATACGTATCTGGGCGTCCTATACTCCAGCTCCGGGACTTTTAACAAAGCTGCTACTACTATGAAGCAGAAAGGTATTGCAGCCCTAGCAAGCGTATGGAAGGTTATAATGGGTGGTAAAATGACAAGCTGGAAGGAAAAAATTCAACTCTTCGAGTCAATATCGGCTTCTGTCTCATTATACGCATCTCACATCTGGGGGTTACGTTACATCGATGTAATTGAGCAGGTACAGATACAACCATGTTTTTGGCCTGATAATCAGCTTTCGAATGTCGTTGGAACGGTTCTTGGCAAATGTGGCGGAAGAAAGTTACAGTACTTAATTGCTAAGCTAGTTAAGGTAATTTTAAATGAAAATGGGCCGTTCAAAATTACAGCATCTTCTGAGAATACAGCCTTATTATCCGGCTTGTGTATTGCCAGATATCTTGGTATTGCGTAATATTTCGAAATTTCAAGTTAACCAATATACCCAACCAATTAGTCTAGACTAGGGTTAACGTATATCCTGAAGCCAATGATTGCTTAAAGTATGACTCAACATGCCCAGTCATGTGGTAGACTCATGGCACGCTGGAGTCACCAAATTTAAAAACCGCGATTTGACCAATGTAATCAACCAATTAGTCTAGACTATGGTTATCATATATCCTGAACTCAATGGTCACTTTAAGTATGACTCAACATGCCCCAGTCAGGTGGTAGACTCATGGCACGTCGGGGTCACCAAATTTAAAAACCTAGATTTGACCAATGTAATCAACCAATTAGTATATACTTGGTTATCATACATTCTGAACCCAATTGTCACTTTAAGTATGACTCGACACGCCCCAGTCGCGTGGTAGACTCATGGCACGCTGGGGTCACCAAATTTAAAAACCGAGATTTGACCAATGTAATCAACCAATTAGTCTAGACTAGGGTTAACGTATATCCTGAAGCCAATGATTGCTTTAAGTATGACTCAACATGCCCAGTCATGTGGTAGACTCATGGCACGCTGGAGTCACCAAATTTAAAAACCACGATTTGACCAATGTAATCAACCAATTAGTCTAGACTATGGTTATCATGTATTCTGAACCCAATGGTCACTTTAATTATTACTCAACATGCCCCAGTCAGGTGGCAGACTCATGGCACGTCGTGGTCACCAGATTTAAAAACCGCGATTTGGCCTATGTAATCAATCAATTAGTATATACTTTGGTTATCATACATTCTGAACCCAATTGTCACTTTAAGTATGACTCAACATGCCCTAGTTACGTAGTAAACGCAATGCTGGCTTGGGTCAACAGAATTACAAACTTCAGGCTAACTATCTAACTATCAGATATCTACTTTTAATGTAACTACTTTAGTGCTTCTAGTTTTACAGTTAAAACAAGAGACCGGCTCTTATTTTACATATTACGGTGAAAAAGAATACTCAGCAAAATTCCAAGCTTGCAAGAGAAGGCCAGAGTAAAAAGGCTGAATTGTCACATAATACACGACTTCCGTGCATAAGGGAACGAATAGCATCAAATCTAAATATCCAAGCGAATAAGTGATACAAATTTTGTAGCGTTGTTTTAGGGTGACGTAGGTAGCTACTTATAATAAAGCATTGGTACATAATCCTACTGTGAATTTGCCCCTTTACTTTATAAAGGCCAATGCTTGAGAGTTTAAACTGAAGAACAACTCATGCACGAAAGCCTAGCTCATCCATATTTTTATTTGAATATACCTCCACCTACTAAAATTTAATCGGGAGAACAGATATATGCATAAAAAATGCTTGAAGTAGAGAGCACAACTGCAAAAGCTACACGTTATACTCTTATTATCATTATACGCGTAAATGCCTCATAAGCTAGCCAAACATAATGCTAAACGCTGGATAAAGAACTTTACGTACCCTACTTCTCCCCTTAACGTTTTTTGTTCTCTTATTTACTGAGAAGATATGCACTAAAATGAACACATTTTTATGCTGAATCCGTCACAAAATGCTTTCTTCGCCAAGTGCACACTCTTGCTAATATTAATTGCTGCATATTATTATTATCATATATTAGTATGGGATTCCACACCATATATCTACATTATCATTTTCATTCAAGTTTTCGACCAGGCTATTAAGATCTTGTATACAGGTATGTTGTGTGAGACAGGTTTAAGCAGAGCAGGATATATGCTTTCACTGATTATGTCACACGCAAAATACTCTGTTCACAAACATGACGAATACTATCATTTTTAGGTTGATGAGATATTTATGCATGCTTGATGCTTGCATACTTGCTAACAAAGGAGACTCGTTGTACTTTTAAATGGCATTATTTGCATGCATTACGAAAGATTCCAATTGAATGTGGATTGCAGGGTAAACTACAATTTTTAGTTGGGGTCGGTCAATTTTATTAAGAATATTACTTCACTAACCAAAGTATTTCATAAACCGGGGAAACTAGATGACGTAAGACGTTATACTATGGAAGCAGCGAAAGCAGATGCAAACATTCACCTTATATAGCACTTAAATCATTTTCCATAACCATTTACATACTTTTTTCATAATCTTGGGGCATAATTCTACACTAATTGCGTAACTTAGCTGAATATGGAGCTACAACAGCATGGTTTGACCCTGACCAAAACAAGAGCACAGATTTTGTAGGTGATATCTCCCTCTCCAGTTTAAATATCAGAACATTTCTTACAAACTAGTTTAGATACCAACTTGTGTTGTTGCAAAAGAGTAAAAATGCAAGTGACAAACTTTGATTTTGTTTTTCTTGTGAGAAAATAATAAAAAATGTACGAAAAGAACCTATTTTTACATCTACAGAAGAATACATAGCTCCCATATTCACATTAGTCATGCATTGATACCGTCAGAGAGTTCTGTGTAGTATGCTGCATACACAAAAAATGAACATACTAAACATACTCACCCGCGATCAAAACAAGGAAATGCAAAAGGATGGAACAGACAGTCACGAAAAAGATTTGGTTCAAAGAAGCTCTATTATCTCAAAATATATTATGCAACCTTTTACGCATGGTGGTTCACGCTTGTAATAATTCAAGCCTTTGTGGATGAAGCAGGAATATTGTTGGTTTTAATATGTTTTTTATATCGGCAATCTTTGCTTTACTTATTACGCGAGTAAAAATAGTTTGCTTTGCTGACACACGTTCTTACAATTACCAGCACCACCATTTGGTAGCAAATGCATAATTTTGGAACTGTTTTCGTTTTGAATCCTCTAGTTAAACGATAGGAGAAAAATGATGGTTTTTAACAGTAAAATTACTATAGTATATAGAAGTGTACTTTATTTGTTCAATGTTGTTATCAAGTAATACATACCGAATATCAATCATTCAAAACAATTTTTCATGCGGAAAACTAATGTTTATTTGAGTTTCATTAAAGCGAAAATATTTAAAATGTTTTATAGTCAAAGCTGAAATCAAAAGCACCAAGACATGTCAACCAAAAATGTTTAATGCGCATTATGTGGCACTGGGCATCCAAACGTTTGTGCAAACTGCTTTGACCGCTTGAGAGGCATGGTAGCTCTTGTATTTCCTGGGCTGTGTACATTAAACAGGTCTCCATACTGATCCTGAACTTCCTTCTTGTCACACCACATCTAGTAAGTATAACATGAAGTTAATAAAATGCAAAATAAAATTGATAGTTTTAAAACTCATAGCTTTTAGATGTTTCCGTACATTTGTGTATGTCATGTAGAAGAGCTTGTGTGGGGGAAGTGAGCCAAGTCCCGGAAGCACCTTCTCCTTTTTACCGTGGCTCTCCAACTCCTTGACGTACTCTCGGTAGGCATGAAAGCTAAGATAGGTGCCTAAAATATCAGCAATGTCATCATCCATCGACTTATACGTCTCCATATTTCCTTGAAGCTTTGGTTCCTCCCATGATTTGGTGATACTCATTTGCATAGTCTGAAAATACGTCATCTGCCCATTTTATATATTTTTCACGGCTCTCTGGATCCCACCAGTCATTACCACGAAATATCCTATTGTCGTCCCATTTTACTCCTACAGACAAGCCACATTAATGCATACCATTGCAAATTGCAAACCAATAAAACTTGTTGCTAATTTGTTTGTAATATAAAACCTGTCCTGTCGTAAGAGTGCCCGATCTCATGAGCCAGCACAGTACCAAGTCGTGCAAAATTATAAAATCTAAAAAGCAGAGCATCAGTCTAGGTCAAGCAACCAAGTTTATGATAAAGTCTTTTTTTTTAACTGCTGTTCATACCCAGGTCGATCTGCGCCAAACATGGGAGGACTGCGCTATTCCTCCTTCAATACCTTATTTATTCGTAATAAAATATTATGTTAAAATTTTGTCGAAAATTCAAGTTATAACCGTAATATTGAATAAGCACTCTTACGAGCTTCATTAGACGCCTGGTTATACATTCCATTAACAACTCCCAAGTAACGGTTCCACTCCATGTCATATCTATATATAAATTGAAATAAACGACTTGAAAATGCAATTTTTTCAATTTGTGAAAGTACTTCATGCGAATAATAAAATTGAGATAATATTACATAGTTATGCTGCGGAAATCCCGAATTACAAAATCATTTATCGCCATTTGATGATTAAAAGAGGCTTTCTTCATTGTCGCCCAGTTGGTAATCTTAAGGTAGTTGAGAGGATACGAGCTGTACTTGTCCCTTGATGCCTCAAACCCTCTGTAAAACTTTTGAACAAAGGTCGGATCCTGTCTCATATGATTGGGCATGCCATAGTGGGTATTCATTTTTGCCACTTTATTCTTCAACATTTTTCTCGTGCTATTTGTAAGAATAGTCGTCTCATCCAGAACGTCCCAGTAGCCCTGCTTTATTTTATCCCTCATGTCCCGCATCTACAAAAGGTGGGTTTAATGAATATATTAAACCTACTTTCCTATTTTACCGCCCCCCCCCTCCCCACCGTTTTTAAACTTACCACTGGAGTTCCCCTCTCATCGTAGTAAACCTTCAAATACGTTTTTCCCAAGGAGTAGCCAAAAATGTCTGTAACCCTGTTCAAGCAAATCCAATCTCTGGCTCTGTAAATAAATTTTAAAGAGCCTTGAAGTTGATCAAGTCACTCTGACATGGGAAATAAATAACAAATTTCTAACATACCCTGATTTCTCCGAGCATTTGTAAGAGTTAATGTCATCCAGCAAGCCAGTAGCTTCTTGAAGAAGAACTGCAGTAGAATGGTAATACAAGGCGTCAGCCAAAGGACGCATTGTTCCCTGTGTCGCCACGTGCTTCACAATGGTCAAAATCTTTTCCAGGTGCAAATATAACTTTGTCTGAGGAGTGACATCAATATCACTTCCTTTGAGAACTAGTTTAAAAAAGTGAAGCCAGTCAATTGTCATTGAAGTTCCAATCAGTCTGATTCTCGTTTCTAGGTTCAGCTGCTGGATTGTCTTTTCAAAATAGCCGTCTTCAACAAAGGAGTATTTGTTGAGACCCACCGTGTAATTTTGCATGTTATTAATCCACTCGGATCTCGCTGGCTGATCTAGCTTGGCATACTTGGTTACCAGCTTAAGCACGGAAAATATGTCCTCATTTCCGGGTAAAACGGTTTTGCCTACTTCCAACCGAATCAGTGGTGAAATTTCGGGTGACTACAACTTGGAAAAGGAAGGGCTGGAATCCAGGCCTTTCAAAGCGATTCTGATCTGCGATCATTCCCAACCAGTCAAAATTGGGAGAGGGATCCCGGTTACTAAAAATTGGCCAGTTTCCATATCGCTCTACCATCCACTCATAAATGTCTTTCACGTCTTGCTCATCATTTTGGGCCTTGTTTTTGCATTGGTAGTAATACGTCTGTGCTTCTTTGAATAAAAAGTCGTTGTCATGCGCGCCTGACTTGTCTTCCAGTAAATCTGCCCAAAATCAAATAAATTTTACGCAATTCCAAACTGTATATTTTGTAAGTGTTTATCACATGAACTTACGCAGCGTCTGTACTTCTGCCTTTTTACTCAGCTTCTCAAAACTGTTTATGTTATCATGTGGAAGACGTCTGGTGCACGCAAAATCCATCCATTTGTTTGGGTTGCAAGGATCCACGGTGAAGTTGGTGGCTGACATGATTTCCAATGCAGTATCCAAACAGTCCCTTGTGTAGCAAACGTTCCTATCGTACTTCATGATTTTATTTATTTCCTCTTGGGGCAACCCAGCGTCGTATGCCTGCAGCTTAATTTTCTGCAGGAAATGCTTTTGCCACTCGGATAGAGGGTCCCCACCCTGGCGAGAATGTCGGTTGGCGATGGAGCTCCCCACACAGAGCAGCAGCCCTGTGAGAAGGACGGTGGAAGCTTTTGGCTTCATTTTGGGTAACAAACCA
Source organism: Orchesellides sinensis (assembly GCA_027744375.1). Classification (NCBI taxonomy): domain Eukaryota; kingdom Metazoa; phylum Arthropoda; class Collembola; order Entomobryomorpha; family Orchesellidae; genus Orchesellides; species Orchesellides sinensis. The sequence continues at coordinate 13,525 of JAHZNG010000841.1, forward strand.
GGATGTTTAGCGGATGAGGAGAGCCGTAGGAGAATCTCGTCTTAAGAGTATGACTTGGAGTGAGTATGATTTCTGTGACTTTTCTGTTCACCTTATATACCAACTGGATAAACCATAATGGAATACTTGTCCATGTATTATTGAGATAATTAAAAAATATTGCTATAATGAACGAACTATGTTTTGCATTTTTTTAATGGACCTGGTTTCATCTTCATGTCCGTGTTAAGCCTTTGCTCTAAGAACTTACCACATAAATCACAATGATCCATGTGAAACTTGGTTGGTTATGTAAAACTAGAATTCATGGCATTTCCTGGAGCTATCGCCAAGCAAATTAAGTTTTCGCTTAGGTAATCTAACTAGTAGATTGTAAACAATAGTAAAGTAGCTGCCGAGTTTTTTTCAGATAAGCCTAGGTCAACACAAGTCGATTGACGTTGGAATTACGTAAATCAATCAAGCCATTTAGCCACAGCATGAAAAAAGGTCTTATCGATACCTGGCAAGTACCTGAACGGCACTTGTGACCTGGCTGTCCTTTATGCACAGGTAAGCTTAGGCCAATACAAGTCGATTGTCGTTGGAATTATGTAAATAGCTTTAGCCGTTTTAGAATAAAATCGCGTACATCAGTTTCTAATCACGGCGGCCTACGTAAAGGAGTCGATGACAGACCATAAGTAGAATCCCAATATAGCTGCTTCATAGCTAAATAAAAACAGCCAATTTTTTAATTTGTTAGAGCTGGCAGTCAGATTAGCATTAGCACATGAAAGGAGTTGCTACGATAAGTAAAGCAAACTGATGGTAGGCGCGGAGATGGACACGAAGAAAACAAGACTACGAGAAGCTACATAAATGGAATATTAGAGTGGATTAGGCTTAATACGGAATGGATTTCCTTATCCCACACCCATGCATGAATGACTTAAAGTACCATCATCTAGAATATTAGCAAGAATCTAATTAACAATTCGGCTATGAAATATGTTAGTGCGCTTGTTTGGAGCGTTTTTAACATATCTTCTAGTTTCTTTGATTCAATATAAACCATTTTATGTTATGGTGGACAAATGCAAAAGCCTTGGTACCTCCGAGCACGAATATTATATAAGCTGATTAAGTATTTTACTAGAGGGTGATACCCACCCATGTTTATTATGACAGTTAAATACCTAAATTCCTGTTTTGTTTTTCCTGGAGTGAATGCACAAAACCATGACTAAAGCTTGCTTGATGGAATTCCTTCGTTTCATTTCCGCATGCGGCTTTAGTTATATTTATCTACAAAACTGGGTAATCATAAATAACTCAAGTTTGTCAAGGATTGGTTATCTGCTAGTCAAGAGGGTAGGCTACAATTTAGATAGCAAGAATAATATTAAAGCTATCTCAACTGAGAGTACTTCCTTTTTTAGCAATTTTAACCTAATAGATTAGATATGTCTCTATTTGCAGAAGTTTACCCCTACACTCAACTAGCTCAGCTGATGATGATGAGAGGAATAACAAAAAAATGACGGCAAGTTACGAAGCAAGCCAGACGGTAAAAGCAGCATTATGTAATCTGCAAAATGGTAGTACTAATTATGTAAATCTATTGCTGGGTTAATAGAGCTGTTGTGCAATTTTTCATGCATGGTCATCCTTACATCAGCATGACATATTAGATATTTTATATGAAAAGTTAAGAAGTAGAAATTAACGCCGGGTCCATGGTAAACGTGAT
>JAHZNG010000842.1:0-13434 GCA_027744375.1 Orchesellides sinensis
CACAAAAATCTAGAAGATGTTGGATTGGACTTGAAAGTACCTACGACTAATGCCACGAAAGGATTTAAATTATTTTTTAAAAAACGATGCGATAAGCATTGTATATAGTGATTTACTTTTTTGCAGAGTTTTGTGGAAATGGTAGCAACTAAATTACACGACATATGAAATTAGGATTTTAGCATGAGGTTTCAGTTTGTTTAATAAAACTATTCTTTTCATTTTGCTTCGGCTAACCCAATCTTCTCTTTCATTTATAAACATGTACACAACATCGGTTCAGATGAACAATATTTTAAGTAGCTTAATACAAAATAGTGTGGTTTAATTGGAAGCTTATTCTAGTAAAATGGGTTAGAGTTTAAGAGAATTTTTTGGGAAAATAATAATATGTAAGGGGCATAAAATGCGTTACCGGCGGATATAGCCTGGGGAAAAAGTAGCCTGTTAAGTATTTATAGCCTGGAGAAATTATAGCCTGGGGAAAGTATAGCCTGGGGAAAGTATAGCCTGGAGAAATTATAGCCTAGGGAAAGTATAACCTGGAGAATATATAGCCTATACAAATATAGCCTTAAGAAAATATAGCCCATACAAACATAGCCCAGAAACAAGTACAGCTCAAGTAAAGAGTGAATATGCAATTGCAACTTTGCAACTATCTGTAATAGGAAGAGTCATAAATATACTTTAGAAATCTACGACGTAGGTTCCTATATTACGATGGCAAATATGTGTCGTTCCAGATGAAGTATTTTTTATCCTGACAAATAAAAGCGTTGCTTAGTGCCTGGCAGGTCATTTGGTATTTAAATTTTAATCATTTGATATTTCCCTAGTAACGACAAGTAAATGTGTCGGTTCAGAAAAATACGTCACTTGGAGCGAGGTTTTTATTTGTCAGGATAAAAAAATACTTCATCTGGAACGACACATATTTGCAACCTGAAAAAATGGCATGAACTGGCAGGACAAAAATATGTATCGCTTCTGAAAATATGTTGCCGTGGAGAGACACATATAGTTGTAAATTTTTTGTCTGGTAGAACGACACATTTATTAGATGCTAAAAACCTCCATTTAGCTTGGACTGACACATTTAGTTGTCCAGGCATGAATGCATTTCAAAAGCACGTTCATTATATTTCCATAGGAATGCAGATAAAGAATTTAAGTGCATTAAGTGCTTATGATTGTGGGTGCTTTTTTATGCCCTTCTACCATTTCAAACCTTGAATTTATCTGATCTTCACGAAAATGCGCAAAATTAAATATTCTCTAGATGAGAAGTATAATTATTGGTTACTAATAAATCAAGTAAAGCTAAACCTTAGCAAGTCCCAGTTTGTAATAGTAGGAAAAAAGAAAGACATTAGTAAATGCGAAGATCTAGAATTACGTTTACAGGGGCAGATTATAAAAAGAGTCAAAATACTTAAACTTCTTGATGTCCTTATTGACGAAAAGCTCAATTTTGAAAATCAATGTAACGCTGTCGTTAAAAAATGCTACAGTAACTTAGCCCAATTCTACTCTTTGCAAAGAATTCTGTCCATTGATAACAAAATAATCCTTGTGGTGACGCATATCATTAGTATCCTGAAATACGCATGTATAATATGGATATGTATTAGTAACAAGTCCAATATAGACAAAGTTAATAGAGTCTTAAGAGCTGCTGCCAAATTTATCCTAAACAAAAAAAATGTCTCTACATCACAGGAAATCTGTTATCAGTTTTCATGGCTTTTAGCTAAATATATGTATGCATACGAAGTCTTGATTATGACTTATAAAATGACTTTTATAACTCATAACGGTTTCTTTAAAGATTATCTAAATATTTCGTACAGAACTAACACGACCACAAGAAGCCAAGCATATAGTACTCCAAATATACTATGCAATGGACACTGGGGTACAAGGATGTTTAAATATCAAGCTGTATATCATTGGCTTCGACTGCCTGAAGATGTTAATAGACACTGTATTGTTGACTTAAAAACTTTTAAACGAGCTATCATGTCTCACCTATTAGCTATCCAAGGGGATGAGGTGTGTGTAAATGTTGAACAAGATGACTTTAATTTAATTAATGAAGCTATTGATTATGTTATTTTCAAACACTCAAATATATAATAATGTATTTAATATAGTATGAGTTTATATATACTTTTAATGCAATATACTGTGAACTACATAATTGTAATTTAATCTACAAAACTATAATGTAATTATTGTATTATGCCTTTCACGTATTGTATGTATTTTCATTTGATCATTGTGACAAATATTATGTCTCGCTGATGTAAGTTGCCTTTATATTAGGGAATCAGAAGACAATAAATAAGTATTATTATTATTATTATTATTATTATTATTAAGGCTATATTTCTTAAGGCTACATTTTCTTAAGGCTATATTTTCTTAAGGCTATATTTCTTAAGGCTACATTTTCTTAAGGCTATATTTTCTCCAGGCTGTGATTTCTTCATGCTATATTTTTCCAAGGCTATAATTTCTCCAGGCTATATTTTTCCCAGGCTATAAATACTCACCAGGCTATTTTTTCCCCAGGCTATAACCGCCTAGACTCATTGAAACCTACTGTCTGGATGATTTATTCTGATGAATAATATGAATTCGGACATTCCAATGATTATTATTATCATTAAAAGCTGATAAAATTTGGTATATTTATTTCCGAGCACTCAATAACGCTCCATATTACAAATCATATATAAATGCCCTACCAGCCATTAAATCTTTAATGTAGAAATGTGCTAACTTAAATCTACTAAGGTGGTTATTACCATGATTCCCATGGCTTCCACCTAATTAAAACCATCCCTGTGCTTTTCCATACACCAGATCTTTTTCAAGATAATCCAAAGACGGTTTCAGCTGTCCATAAAAGTCTGGAAGGACCTTGGACACCTTCTTGCTCACCCAAAAGTTGTCCACACCTTCCATCCATTTCTGAATTGCTGGTACAGCAGAGTATGCCGACATGAGCAGATTCGGATTTCGATAAAAGTCAGCAAACATCCCATATCCCGCTTGTTGCTCACTATTTTTTATTTTTTCTACAAACTCAGATAGCTCCACAAGATCCACAGGATACCCATGCTTTTTTGCCAGCTGACACAACTCCTGGTCAAGATGCGGCTGGTGATGAGCAATGTTGTACACATCTGAGGGGGTTTCCTCCATTAAGAACATTTTGGTGGTGACACCCGCACACAAATCAACTGGAAGTAAGTTCATAGGCCATGGAGTTACCGGCATCGCCCCATTTTTCAAAATAAACTGGTATCTCAACATCATATGGTTTTTATCCAGAGTAAACCTCCCAGTTTCCGCCTCACCAGAAAGGGCTGCAAGGCGAAATACTTTGCAGGGCACTCCCCGGTCAACTGCTTGTTTCACTAGGGCATCTCCAACAAACTTGGAGATGGGATAGGCATATTCACACACCTTCGCCAGTGTTTCAACATTTTCCTCAGTATTTGGCCAGCTCTCACAGTACGTGCCATCATCATCCGTTGTCATTACGGATAAAATGGAGCCGGCATTGTAAACATGCTTTACTCCTCCATCACCCTCCACAGCAAACCGGAGGATATTCCTGACCCCTCCAATATTCACCCCGCGTACGTCCGTCCCCACCTCTTTTGTTTTTCTCCCGTACCTTTCCAAATGATCTGCTTTAACAGCGCAGTGAAACACGGCGTCAACCTTGTTCACAAATTTGGCCCAGGTATTCCCATCCATGCCTAATTGAGGTTGGGCAACGTTCCTTTCAACACAAACTACTTTAGTCATATTGACAGATGAAAGTAAACCCATTTTGGAAAGCGTCTTCTCCAACCTATCTTTTCCCCCCATCCCTTTACCCTGCAGTCTTATGAGACAATATACTTCTTTAATTTGGTCAAGGTGAGTCAACTCTTTTAAAATGTACGGTCCAAGGGTACCAGTCGCCCCAGTCAAAAGAACCGCCCTGACATCTCCAATTTTCTTAATGGGTTTCGTCCCTGCAGTGATATCAGCGTCAAGCACGCAATCCTGCTTGATCTGCTCCACCTTTTCATCCAGTGTTAAAGGCACGTCCTCACTACCCTCCCCATCCCCTTCAATTAATGCCACAAGCTTGGTGGCCAACACTCGAACAGTGTTGCAGTCCCTAAGGGCTGACGCATTCACGGTCACCTTATCCCCTAAAAGTGACTGGACGGAATTTTTTATCTCAATGAACATCAGCGAGTCCACGCCCATCTCTGTAAATGTGGCGTCATCCTCAATTCTCTCTGTCTCGTCCAGTCGTAATATTCCCCGCAGTAATGTTTTCAGTTGACCTTGAACCAACTCCTGCTTGTCCTCCTTTGATATTCCCTTGGAATCATACTGTTGCCAAAATTCCTCCGACTTTAAGCCAGAACCTGCGCTCACCTGGCTATTTGCACTTCCAAATAAATGGCGAGCTGCGGGGAGAGCTTGCTAAACAGCACAAAAGACTCCATATTCAAAGCTGTTATCTGTGTTCTCCGAGTTTTTATTGCGTACTCCAGCGCCGTCAAGCCTTGCTGGGTGGACGTGGACAGTGCCTTAAACCCCGGCAGGTCCACCTCGCTTGCCACCCCAACTTCCCCCCACTGTCCCCAATTGACACATGTTGCCGGAAGCCCAATTGAATACCTATAGTGGCTAAAGGTATCTTCAAAGTTATTCCCAGCGGCGTGATTGCTTTGCCCTGGCGAGCCAAAGTTTGCAGCAATGGACGAAAATACAACAAAGTGTTCCAACGGATACTTCCCATTTAAGGTAATCTCGTACAAATTCAAAGTGCCCACCACCTTGGCATTCAAAGTGGACGAAAACTTTTCCCACTCCTGGTTTTCAAAAAGTCCATCGGATAGCGTGCCAGCAGCGTGCATTACCCCTCTTAAAGGCGGACTAATTTGACCAATTAATTTCTGGCACATTTGAAAATTACTCACGTCTAGTTGAACCGTGGTAATTTGAGCCCCCTCCGCATTTAGTTCATCAATTGTCGCCTGAACTGTTGTACTTGCACCCCGCCGACTACCTAGGACCAAGTGTTTCGCCCCCAATTTTAACATCCACTTGGCCACCTCAAACCCAATCCCACCCAGCCCCCCAGTAATTAAATACGTACTCCTGTCATTAAACATTGGAGTAAACGTTTTCAGTTCACCCCGTTCCAACCTCACTTCCGGCATGACACAAACAATCTTTCCAATATGTTTTGCCTTCTTCAGATACATCAGAGCCTCCCGAATACTCACCCCATCAAATCTCACGTATGAAATAGGTTTTACCAAGTTGGTCTTCAGAGACTCTGTCAATTTTCTCATTAACCGTCTCCAAGTTGTCTTATCCAAATAACACACGTCCACAGTCCACAACAGAATACTCCACATCCGGCCTTATCACCCTAACATCTTCTTTCGTCCAAATGGACAGCTTGCTCATTTCCACAAAGCGAGCTCCCTTCCCACAACATTTCAACGTGGCCTCTTTAAACCCTTCACTGGTCACCGAGTTCAGAACAACATCGACCCCCCGACCATTTGTCATGCTCAGAATGTCGTCACCATACGTAGTGTTTCTGGAATGGAATATATGATTAATTCCCAACCCCTTCAAATAATCTCGCTTCCGTTTGCTCCCCACAGTGGCCACAATTGTCGCCCCAATATTCTTCAAAATTTCTATGGCACACAGACCTACCCCACCAGTGGCCGTATGAACCAGTACAGTATCAGAGGGCTTTACTTGTGCCACCTCCACAAGACAATAGTACGCAGTGATATACACAAGAGGCAACGTGGCCGCCTCGCAAATAGTCATTTCGCTTGGGATTCCCATAACATCCTCCTCATCCAGTTTTACATGGCTTGGGAGAGCAGTTCCAGTTGTATTCAATCCAAACACGTAGTCTCCCACTTTCCATTTCCCAACCTGTTCCCCAACGCGCTTCACAACTCCAGCAAAGTCATACCCAACCGTGTTTACATTCCGAAAGTCTTCAGATGGTTTCAACACGCTCAAAATATCCCGAAAATTTAGCGCTGCCGCTTTCACCTGCACCTCAATCTCATTCCCGTCCAGTTGTAGGTGATCCAGTGGACCAAACTGTAAGTCGCTAATGGACTTTGTTTCCGGTAGTACCAGTTGAAATCTATCTGTGCCAGTTGGCACGCTCAATGGAGTTTGGTGACATTTGTGAGGCTGGAACTTAGGAACGAAGCGGGATGCACCATGATAAGCCACCTGAGTTTCTTTGTCGTTACTCCCCAACTCATAAAATATCTCTTGCATCCTACTCTCATCCCACTCAATGGTACCATCCGGTACATCAATGCAACGACAATTTAATTCAATTTGCTCATTCCTCAGTGCCTTTGTGAAGCCCCACACTGTACTAGGGTAAAAATGGGACATGTCTATGTCCCTCCCAGCCACTGGTACAATTCCACTAGTTAACGCCACCAATCTTGGCGCACTCTTTTGCTTGAGAACTAACAAAGACTGTGCAATGTACAGATACGGCTTCAAAATGTCTTCCTGAGTCTTACACCTCTTATCCAGTGTAAAACCCTGAGGTAGACCGTTGGGAACTCTAAGATGATCGGATACAGATTAATGCTATGGCCTTATGATGCTATGATGCACTGGTTACTTCATTAGGGTCGCCTTTACAATTATGAGTTCCCCTATTTACCCCCTTCTGTAGCACAACAATAACGACGATTCCTGGCTCCTGATCTTCCTCACCGTGTTGGATTATTCCCCACACCTATATACTCTTCTTCCCGAAATCAATCAGTGGACGTATGCACACTCGCTTAGATGTAGAATTTACTATATCAACTTTATTCTTGATAACAGTCAATTAGTTATGTACAGTGAACTGGTTAACAACGAAATAGTAACTTCAGAAACAATAACTTTCAGAAAATATACGGTAGATGCTTTTAGACTTTTGGAGATTAGTTACCTCTCTCGTTCCCCGATACCGAATGAATGTTTCATTCGCCTCTCCTCTACCTTAACCTTCATTGTTGAAATCTATATGCTTCTACATATTCATGAGTTTGGATTCAAGTTGAATCTGAGTGTACATCTTACATGCTAATGTGTGCATATCCAATCATGCACAAATGTCAACCGCTACTTCTACTACTCTTGCATATGTAGCTACCTAATATATGAATCGTGTTTGTGTGTATCCAAAGTACACCTAAAATTGTATATATTCTATATATTTCTATACGCTGAAACGGTCCTTCGTTACAATGTACTGACTAAAAATTCGGTCGAAATAAACACATAATAAACGTATTTCTCAAAGTCATGCATAAGGTTTTTCACAAACACAACTAAAATTTCGATTTAATCAGAAGATTTTCCTGTATTATCAGGTTGCAAAAACGTAAAACAAATATTTTTCATATAATTTAATTTACTGGAGGGTCAATCCCAAATAAATTTCCCAAACTTAATGATTTATTGCTATTCAAAGATTGAGTTTAATACTAAAATGAAAATGACAGCTCTGCAAAATTAGATTGATAAAGACCAATTAAATTAAAATTAAGATCATGAATTATTTTCAAACTGAACTCAAAGAGCTGAATGTAACACGTCAGCAGAATGAGGATGTTAGATATATTGTACGNAATGAGGATGTTAGATATATTGTACGATGAATAGAATAAAATAAATAATAAATGATTTCATAAATAAATTAAAATACAGATAAAAATGAATGCTTGCATGATATATGATTAAATGTCTGCACAAAATAATTGAGCACCTACATTTGCAAAGCACCGACAAATTCACCACCGAAATTTTTTCCCCGCCGACAATTTGACAATCGGCATTTTATCTATGGACATTTTATCCGCCGACAACTACATCACCGACATCGGTTCCGGATCCCGATTATATTATTATATTATGAATAGTCTTATATTAGGTTCCAGCTAGGATCTGAAAGCTAGACCAAATCAATAATGTTTTCCACTAATACCGTTCAAACCAATTTAACAATTTAATTAATGAATATTTTATTTCAAATTTGACAATCACACAATGGTGTTTGCTTGTGAGTCAAATGTTTTAACTCCTCAGAAATACTCAAATTCAAGTACAGGTCACCCAAGTACACTTTTTTTCTAACAAACGCCTTAGTCATAGTCAATAGTTACTCTTTTACACATGCACTTAGAAATTTTAATATAATAAGAATATTATATAACTATTTCTGTTTTTATATCTAAATAAATATTAAGGGCAACTTTTGCAATGTATGGTAAGACTACTGCTATATAAACAATACTATTACAATGCTGGCAAATATGTTTATTAATTTGTAACGGACACAACTTTGTCTCCGATAAACATCACTAATTTTGGAACATGAATAGATTTTGAAATTATGAATTAATCTAGATTCTTACGTTTATTTACACCATGCCTTCGCATATGCTCACGAAAATAATTGCTTGTAGAGTACGCACCCGTGCAAATCCCGCATTTGTATGGCTTTTCACCCGTATGAATTTGCATGTGCATCTTGAGATTGGATCCTTGGGTAAACGATTTCTGGCAAACCTCACATTTGTACGGCTTATCTCCAGCGTGCATTCGCAAATGAAGACGGAGTGTTCCAGAATGCCCATACGATTTGTGGCAGATGCTGCACTTGTATGGCTTTTCCTTTGTGTGTGTTCTTTGATGTGAACGCATACTATCCTTTGTGGAGTAAGGATTTTCACAAACACTGCACTTATACGGCTTTTCACCAGTGTGTGCCCTCATATGAATACGGAGATGTGTTTGTTGCATGAAAGCTTTCTTGCAAACTTTACACTCGTATGGCTTTTCACCTGTGTGCAATCGCATATGTATTTTAAGGTATGTTTTACCAACGTTCTTCAGACAAACTGTACATTTTACAAATTTTTTTTCACCATGTGTTGCCATATGTCTCCGGAGGTGGCCAGGTTGGGGAAAAGCTCGTGAGCATATGTCACAATGAAATTGGTTTTCGTTATTTGAGTGGGTTCTCAAATGAGTACGTAACCCTTGCTTTAAAGCAAAGCCTTTTTGGCAAATTGTGCAAACATGTGGCTTTTCTCCAGTATGAGTTTGCATGTGGTAATCAACACTTTGCTTATGGGAGAAAGTCTTGTTGCAAAGTTGACATTTGTATGGCTTTTCTCCTGTGTGCGTTCGCATGTGTTCGAGAAGGCGTCTGTTTGAAGGAAACGCTTTATGGCACGCTGTACACTTGTGCGGTCGCTCTCCAGTGTGTGTTCGTATATGTGTGTGAAGATGTGTGGCTTGGGTGAATGCTTTTTGGCAAACTTGACACTTGTATGGCTTGTCTCCAGTGTGCGTTCGAATGTGGTCACGTAAAGGTCCAATGTTTGAGAATGGTTTGTGACAAATGTGACATTTCCTTTTGCTCTCTCCAGGGTGAATTATTTTGTGTCTGGCAAGCTCAGACGCAGTTATTCTTTCTGCTCCACACAAGTTGCAGATGTATGGCGTTTCTCCGGTATGCTTTCGAATGTGATACTCGAGCATTTCCTTTCTGTTGTAAATGGTGTGGCAGAAAACACACGTGAATTGTTTGGAACCTGAGTGTGAATTCATGTCTTATAAGAAGATTCGTACTAATTTTTTAATGTTAACAAACAAAACAAAAATTTAAACTCAGGCTTAAAGTTAGTTTCTCCATATTAAACCCTGCTATACACCATATCACTTGTAACGAACGAAAAACTTTTTGCTTTGAATCTATGCAGCACATAATATTTTCTGTAATTGATACCTTGAGTTTGTTTGGTATTGCTAAACTGCTGTAGTGATAGCGTAGTAGTAGGAGCGACTATCCTTCACGTGTGTTTATTGTTTAGGTGAACAACAAAATTATTATTACATCGTACTCCCCATCCTTCTCAGGTTGAGAAAACATCTCATTACATTATGCATCCGTACACCTACCTGTATTCTGTCTAAGAATGTGTGGAGCAGGTAGTTTAAATTCCTTTGTATGCTTATGGTTCTGGTATTTCTTTAAAAATACATTAGTACATATACCCCTATGTATGTCTTCCATGCAAACAATACATTAATACAAAGCTTATCCAGCTTGATGAAAATTTCCGCTAAAGGTGAAGCATAATTTGTATGATTGTATGAATGAGACATTGCCTTAGAGTATTGCTGTTGGATAAAGCCTTTTGTTTGTTATGCAATGTGAAAAATCCAGTAGCACGCTCCATTCTGGCATCCGTAAAATACGTAAACTTAAGTTAAAATGACTTTTCGTATGCAACCGTCATGTTAGGCAGGCGAGACTTGAGCGTTGCGCATTGTTTCTCTTAAGATAAAAAGCGAAAGGAAATACAACTGAAGGCAACCAACCACCAGATGAAACAAACTGAGTTACGCATAGTATCGTGTATTTTGATAGTAGCTTATAACTTTACTAAATTCTATTTAAATAACGTTATTCTGATTGTCATCGCTCTCTTCCCTGTGCTTTCGCATGTGCTTACGAAGATAATCTTTGGTAGAGTACGAACGTTGGCATATCTCGCATTTAAATGGCTTTCTATCTGTATGCGTTTGCAGATGATATTTAAGATTTCGTCCACGTGAGAAAGTTTTCTGGCAAATCTCACATTTGTACGGCTCTTCTCCAGTATGCGCTTGTATATGAAATCTGAGGGCTTCAGAATGCGGGAACTGTTTATGGCAGATGCTGCAACTGTACGGCTTTTCTTTCGTGTGGGTTCTCTGGTGTTTACGGAGGGTATCCTTGGTACAAAAATAACTCTCACAAACACTGCATTTGTATGGCTTTTCACCAGTGTGCTTTCTCATATGAACACGGAGGTGTGTGGATTGGCGAAAATTTGTCTTGCAAACTTCACATTTGTAAGGTTTTTCCCCTGTGTGCATTCGCATGTGTGTTTTCAGGTATCCTGCACCTACGTCTTTGTGACAAACTGTACACATTTTTAGTTTCCTTGCGCCATGCGTTATCTCCATGTGTTTCCGGAGGTACTCAGCTTGTGAAAAAGCTTTGGAGCAAGTGTCACAATGAAATTGGTTTTCCTTACTTGAGTGAATTCTCAAATGTGAACGAAGGCTTTGCTTTAAAGAAAAGGTCTTTTGACAAATCCCGCACACATGCGGCTTTTCTCCAGTATGCGTTTGCATGTGGTATTCAACACTTTGCTAATGGGAGAAAGCCTTGTTGCAAAGTTGGCATTGTTTTCCATTGTGGAGAAATGACTTTGGGCAACATGGACACTTGTATTTTCTCCCCCCAGGATGAACGCCCTTGTGTCTGGCAAGGTCAGAAGAACTGGTTGTTTAAGCTCCACACAAGTTGCAAAAGTATGGTCTTTCTCCAGTGTGTTTTCGAGTATGATATTCAAACATTTCCTTTGTTTTGTAAATTGCGTAACAAAATACACAAGTGAATTGTTTATTGGCTGAGCGTGACTTCATTTCTACATGAAGGGAGTGAACTGCATAAACCTGTATCTGACAATATAACTTTTTCACTTTTTAAAAACAACCAAGTTCTTCTTTAGGTCATTAATCAACTCTTGATCCTGCTGTTTATTAAGTACTGTGTAAAAAGTATTGGTTTATCTTGATTGAAGTTAATTTTCACATTTTGTTACAGTTCAATGTCATAATTAAACTTTTTAAATTAAAATTCAGCGTAAATTAAAATACTAACATCAAAAATTTATTAAATATTTAATAAAAATCTAATCAACATTGTTTTGGTTTGTGCGGAGAGCCAGATCGAATCATCGACGTGTTATATATACTCTCAATGTAGGATATATCTTTAAAGTAAGTTACAATGCTTTAAGAGGATATATTTTAAATTCCTGTATTGTTTTTCTTTCATGAGGGGATATGCATTGAGAGCTGTATTTGTCCGCAGCCGCATACTCACCTGTATTCCAAAACCCTACAGTAAGATACCTAGGTTTGCATGTTCCTGTTGTATTCACTAAGTTATTCTATACAACATCATACAGAACATAGTGATGGAACTAACTATCAGCATGCACATACACACAAAATAAGACACAAAGTAGCGACTTTATTTGCAGTGAAACAAGCTACAAACAAAATGCTTGAATATTTATTTCCACACTGTAGACCGCCTTTTTTTACATGTTTCTAGAGTACCCTTCTCGTCAAACTATGCAATAATTTTTGACCAACCCTTTCACCAAGAGTCATTTCCAAACAAACTTCCAACCCTAAATTATGAATGTGTTTGGCTTTATTTGGATATACATTTTTGAAATAAACATTTAGGTTACTCCCATTATTCCGAGCACCACACAAAGTATTCCATCAGATATATATAAGTATACAGATAATATGAATTTCCAATCAAGAAACCGAAAATACGAAAATATTTAAGTTTTACTTGGAATGGTAATTGTAAGGTTTTTTATATTGTTAGTCTTCTTAACTTTCCCGTAACATTTGTAAAGCTTTAAAGGTATACCACCTTTTCCATACATACAACAATGCTTGACCAACTCCAATCAAAAACTTAATACCTTTATTTTCAAATAAGAAAACTGCAATACTTAACCCCAACAAAACAACAAACAAAACAAAGACTGCAGCAATATTCCCATTAATTTTCAACGGAATCGGTTTCCGTTTCTCAAAAGCACGCTTATCACACTCTTCCAGATACCCAGTATAAATTTCGAGTTCATTGCTCCAGTTATCTTGAGTGTGCATGTACATGTTAACAGGGAGTAAACAATACCACCAGGAAATGGACTGAATGGAGGTGGCTAATGCAAAATGGGAGCAGGACCTCAGGATGGGACTGCAAGGGTGGATTCTAATTTACAGTGAATAATTTTTATTTGTTTGCTCATTGCTGTGATATGATTGTTTAACTTGGAAGCACAAGAAATGTCATTTAAGCAGTATTGTTTGTAATTCATAGCGTCATTGGAGTGAAGGGCTTGGGAGTTTTCGATGCTTCTGTGATGCTAACCAAGATAAATGCAAATCTCCTAGCGGCAATTTATGGTATTCGGAAAAGTTACCCGAGATGATTTTGTAATCTGTGTAAATGGTGTACGCTGAGAAAGACTCCATATGGATATGGATACAAAAAAAATTTATAAGGTGTAAATTGCAAAAGGCTTTTATTAAATAAGAAAACCAATCATTACATTACTCAAAAAATTCATTCAGCACCATTGGAAATCATAATCAATTACATGAATCGTTATCCAAAGAGAAATTATGGGGTTGGCAACCATCCAGCTCCAACTGGGTTTCCAACGTGGTTGAGGGTCTCGGCTTGTTGAACGGCTCCAGAAC
>JAHZNG010000843.1:0-10735 GCA_027744375.1 Orchesellides sinensis
TCCTCAGGAGTATTTTCCGTGTAAAATGTGTACTACTTTCAGACATTCTCAGAGTGGATTGTATTTACATCGCATGCGGTGTACAAAAGTAAAAAAGAAGACTGTTGGGGAGGGTGGGGAGGAGGAGGAGGATAATGGGAAGGAGTATGTGGGCGATGTAAGAGTTGATCGTATTCCGACGCCGTGCATGGTTTGTGAGAAAGTGATAGCGTTGGATGGCTTGAGGAAACATGTGGAGGATATACATGGCGTCAAAGAGGATCCCTTTGAGTGTGACCGGTGTGACCAACAGTTTAGTACCAGGAGTGCAGCGTGGTACCATTTAGAAATGAAGCATGGGTTGGGAGAGGAGGAAGTTGTGAAGCAGTTGAGAAAAGTGTTTGTAAGGAGGGATAGGGAGGGGGTGGAGTTTAAAAAATCCCAAAAGTTTGTCAGTGGGACGAAACCCAGGAAGAAGAGAGCATACAAACGATGGAGTACGAAAAATGTGAACAAGGAGTATGAGCTGCTGGATTCAAGTGACAGTGAAGTTGAAAAAGAGAAGGAAGCAGTGGAGGTGATTCGGCAACCTACCAGAAGGAGTGGGAGGAGGAAATGTTTGAAAAATGTGAAGGAGGAGGAGAAGGATGAGCTGCTGGATTCAAGTGACGGTGAACCTGAAGTGGAGGAGGAACAGGAAGAGGTGATTATGCAGCCTACAAGAAGGAGTGTGAGGAGGAAGTGTTTGAAAAATGTGGAGGTTGTGAAGCGACTGGTTATTTCAGTCGTTAGATTGACCGAGGCGGAAATCAGTTTTTATTGTAAAGCAAATGAAGGTTTGGATTAGTTAGGGCTTTTTTAAAGAATTGATGCGGTTTGCAAAAATAAATGTATTTTTATACCTAAAATTTTAAATAGTGTATTTTTCATACGTCAATTTTGCACATGCGAATAGCAAGTTTCCACAAGGTTGTCCAGAGTCCAGATTGCAATCGATTAAAATTCACCTGTTCTTTATCAAATTACCCATGAACCCAACTGAAGAAAGGCAATTATGCTTATTTTCCTGTTTGTAATTGTAATATCCTAGCGGTAAAAAAGTATGAGAATGCAGCTTCTAACAAGATATTTTGCAATAATGAATCAATGAATGTAATTTTATTCTATGTAATGCACCCTCATAATTGACGCACAAAATGATAATGGCTAAAAAATTGTACAAAGTTCTTTATTGCACAATAAGGCATTTGAAAGGATTAAAATTGAGTCGAAGATAAATTGTAAGTTGCAGTTGATGCAGAAGCTGCTTTGAAATTCAATCAATCTCCCTCTGTTTTATTGTTTCATTTTATTACATTTTTAGATTCCAATTCTTTTTAAAGGTACCTCTGCGATATCTCATTACAACTTCCTCATACTTAAATTTTCTGTAATAAACATTTTTACTACATACACAAATTCTGCTGTAATCAATTCTCACAACAAAGAGATATTTTCCAGCGACATCCCCAAGACTCAAGAATATTTAAACTTCTATGGCTAAACTCAATAATTTTTTCCTTGCATAAATCTACAAAGATTGAGCTCGAAAATTCTACAAAAATCTGCATTTTTAATTGATCACTGGTACATGCACAGAACTAGACATCCAAAGGATCATCTTTAATACATGTGAATACATGACATAACTTGTTTATTAAGTAGCGAAAGCGAAGCAGAAGGTGCTTTATGTGATAACCACTGTGTGTCCGTAAACACGATAACTCAAAAACGAATTGATCGAAGCGCTTGAAATTTGGCATACAGGTAGAACATATAAACGTAGGAATCAAGTTCGTCAGTAAACTATATTTTGATTGTTCAATGTAAAAAATATGTGAATGGTATACTATGATGGTTAAATTTAGAAAATAAGTAAATAGAGGTGAATTTAAGGCTTTGATTTTGCTGCTTCATAGTATAACGCCTTACGTCAACGAGTTACTTGCGTTCTAACTACACTGCAAAACATCAGAACATGAATGTTTTGCAGCGAAGTCCTTGATACTCACATAATATTTTACATGCAAAAAGAATTTGTATTCCTTCTAACAAATCAAATGTGCATTAGTTATTTCTATTCACAGGATTATCTGTAATGAGAATTTTTCTGGAGGTAAAGTAAATCTAACATGATTATTCAAGTTTAAGGAGATTTAGTAAAAATGCAGTTTTATTGAGCCATTTGTATGGCCATGGAATCCTCAAAAGTAGTAAGAAACAGTGTAGAATGGAAGAAACGTAGGGAAACATGCAAAGTAATCCCTAACAGAGTTCTATTGCAAGTATTAAATAAAAATTGACGATTTTTAATAGTGGTGTCAGAATAAAACAAAGCATCAAGGATGAACATTTTTATTATTCATTTGTACTACCTGGAGCCATGGTTAATGCCGATGACGAAATTCTTTAAACTTGACTGATTATCATTCTGTTGGATGCAACCGTAATGTGCGCAGTTAAAAGAAAAGCGAGAAGAACGAACTGGCTACAAAAATGCACATGCATTTTTATTAAAGGTTTAAATTCCAACTTCTAATAGGATCATGTTGAAGGTATATTAATACCTTTGGCATGTTAAGTACAAACTGCAGATCTTATATAATATTACGTGCTTATGTACCGACCGGACCGACCGTCTAGGAGGATATAGCAAGGTTTTGTATAAGCACTGTAATGGGTATTTGACTGTATAGGGAGTTTGAATGCACACAAGTGAGCTACACTGGCATAAACAGCTAATTGAAAGAGCATTTAATGCGGAGGGATTATAACAAATTGATTTTTACAAAAATTTTCATGAAAAGATGCCCGATCGGTTTGGAAATAAAATTAAAAAAGCTAACAGAGGTATTGCACAACTAACGCCATCATAGGGCTCTCTAAATTACAGCGAATTTCTCCTCTTCTGTCGAATTTCGTCCTCTATCAAGAATGTAAATTGCAATGGAGAAGTTTAGTTGCTACCCGTGGAAGTTTGTTGTAACCAAGATTCTTTCCTACGTTAAGACAATGCAAAATCATTAACCTATTTTAAACCTCAACCTTTAATGTGACTGTTTGTAAATATTGATTAGTTAGAATCACTATGCATTAAATGCTCTGCCTATGAGATGTTTTTGTATCTGTGTAAGTTTTAGTTTGTAATATCCTTAAGTATAACTATATTTCAGTGAATCAGCCTGTATCGGGTGTTTGATTGTATAAAGTGTTTGACTGCATCGGTAATTTTTTGTATTAAGCATACGGAGGATGCTGGCTACTTATAGTTTAGAACATAAGACACTGCACTGTATAAACACTCCGTTTTGCATACCGAGTCTATAATATTATGTATTTTGCATTAGCGATTTTTGATGATAAATATTTTCAAGCATCTACGATTGACGGAGCAAGCTCAAGGTTGAGAAGTACCAAGTATCCATGCAGATATACAATTTACATTATGATTACTACATTGGACGGTACATGCAGTCAGTTTGCATATGTATAATAACAAGACAAACAAAATATTTTCCACTAAAAGTTGGGAAGCTCGTAAAACTAGCCAGGCTTGATAATGTTTATCATTTTTAACGAATCTTTTACTGTGGGAATACACAAGTTATTGCAAAGTTGCATAACAATATCCATGCTAAATTCGAGGATACTAATATGACTCCTTCCACATTCTATGTAAATTCCAATTGGATAGTAAAAATACTATTTTTAAATTCTAAATAATCAGTAAAAGAATCTCTATAAGAGCCCAAGTAGGAAACTTACTCCTTTATTCAGCTAATAAAACATAACCCAACGTGGACTACAATTTTAAAAATGTTTTTACCTACATTTTTATTTCTTAACTATGTTTTGTACTATCAAGTTCATTATTTCTTGAGATTCACTAAAAATGCAACCATTTCAATAGGCAAACCCATTAAAACAGAGTGAAAAGCTAAACACGTCAAGAGATCCTAGATTTTGTTCAGTCTCAGAGACTGGCACCGAAAAGCTAGATAAGTCACAAGCGTTTGTATAAAAGGGTTGTATTTGGAAAGCATAGGACATCAGTAAGTTTCTTATCGTGTTAAGGAGAAGAACACTTAATTTTGTAAACTGTTTACTTTTTGATTTTAGAAAATCCCAAGAAAACAGGATGGCTACTTTAAAGGTGACAATTGCCTTGCTTGTCCTCTTCGTGGCTACAACCTGTGGCCTTCCCAAACCGATGGATGATGATGTAGATACGCCAAAGCCATCCCCTGTCATAAAGGTGGAACGAATAACTACACGTGCTCCCAACAACTCACCAAAGTTGAACATAATTCCACAACCACCGAATTACGCTGTCCGAACTGGCGAGTGCATTTATCTTCCTGAAGGACAGGATAAGGAGGATTGCCTGAAGAAAGATGGGCAGTGGACGCAGGCAGAGCATGATATTGCTTACGAAAGTAGCATGATCGACTACATAAACAGCTTGAGCGAGTATGGCAAGGCCCATTGGAGGGAATCTTTTCCTGAACAAGCTAAAAAGTACGATGAAATCCGAAACAAGAGCTGGTCTGGCTAGAATGTAAATCTAAGCAACCAAATTGTATGCTTACACCCTTTTTATTTTGAGTTTGTAATGTAGTTTTCCTGTCAATAAAAAATTCTGTTTAAATTCGAAATTGATAATTTATTTTGCGCTGCTTTTGGAAATTTGGTAATTAAAAAATTAAAAAATAATTTATAAATCATTGGAATATATTTAAATTTCGTACGTTGGAAAAAGCTAGTTGCTACAAGCTACTGAATCTATTTTATCTAATCTATCTGAATCTACTTTTTCGTTTGTTTGACTTGCATGGGATGGGAACCTCAAGGAATGTTTGACGCGGACGGACAACGTCGATAACCTTCATCTATAGGTAAAAAAGCATGCTTTTTAACAATGTATGCATAC
Organism: Orchesellides sinensis; assembly: GCA_027744375.1. NCBI lineage: Eukaryota > Metazoa > Arthropoda > Collembola > Entomobryomorpha > Orchesellidae > Orchesellides > Orchesellides sinensis. Next base: position 4,949 of record JAHZNG010000843.1, read on the forward strand.
ACAATACCTCGCGAGACTATAACTGATACTACTATAATTATAATTAGTGTTTTAATTAGGAATTAAGTAATTTTAATTAGGTTAGATATCATCATGTGGCAGTTACTGTTGGTACACCTTCCAACATCATGACGCTGCGTACAGGTGGTTTATGACGATTAACTATGGCGTCATGTACTCTTATTACGCTCTAAAGGTGTTTTTAAAGACATAAATTAAAAACCTTTTTTGGTCTTCATACTGAATTGATTAAGAAGCCAAAGAAATTTTTTATCAGTTTTTTATCAGACTGTAAAAAAACATTAAATATTTGTTTGTTTTTCAATAAACGATTGAATTCAAGTTATCCAGAAATCTCTGGATGACCATCACATCTCTTCAACTCTCCCAAATGTGTTTTGGCGTCTTGGTCAATTAACATGCGCTATACGAAAAGCGTACGTGAATATTTTTACTATTGATTGATAATTCTCACGCTAAATTGTATCTTTTTTTCACATGCGTACTGTTTTATTGGACACAGGTAGGTCCTGGAGGATCAGGTTGTTAAACGGAAACCTATGTCCGGAAACGGAAGTCTTATGTCCAAAAGAGGAAATCTAAATCTGAATAATAAAAAGCACAAAATAAAAAGACTCAAACGTAAAAATAGCATTAATAAGCTAATCCCAGCTCACGTTTCTTTGTAGCACAAAAAATTAGGTAATATTCTGAATAAAAGAGATCTACTGCGATGGTGTAATAATTAGGTTTACTCGTGCGTGTGAAAAGTCACACGTTGTGCCCCGTGATTGTATCTATCAAACCAAAATACCTTTTGCGCATTGCAATATTAGTTCATTGAATGTCAGGATGAATGAATTGTCTTTTTAATAAAAAAAGTAGGTAATATGCAATAAGCAGCTATGTACGTCTTAAGTAATAATTTTGATCTAGAAGTAATAATATTTGGTGTGGTATGCATGCATGCATGCATGCGCATATGTCTGGCTTCCTGTGCAGAAAATACTTTCTTTTTTACTTTTCTGTTGTTCTCCCTTCACGTTTCTCCCAAATCCCTTTCACGGGTGGGCTTAATATAGCCGGTGTTAGTACGCACGTAAGTTTTTTAAGAGAATGAATATGGTAATTTCACTCATCCATGAAAACANCCGGTGTTAGTACGCACGTAAGTTTTTTAAGAGAATGAATATGGTAATTTCACTCATCCATGAAAACACATATAAAAGGCTAAGTAGTCAGTGAAAGTCAAGTTAGTACAGTCCAATCTACCCTTGCAAAAAGATTCATTCCATTCTTTGGTGAAAGTTGTATTCACAGTGAAAGTTCCCAAAATAAGCAATTCCGAATATGAGAAGATTTTCAATTACCGATTCAGTCGCCCCTGCTGCTACAACCGTGATTGTGTTGAAATGCTTGGTTTGTGGTAAGTTTGTATTTATATGAAATCATGTAGCAATTTATAATATTCTTTTGAATGACCATCTTTTTATTCTTAATTGACTCCACAGTCTGCACTGGCGCCACCATCAGAGCAGAACAGATAGACAAGCCATCACCAGCAGCCGATCTGCAGGAAGGGGACACCTTGAAAGAAAAACTAGACGACCAACTCACGATGAACCATAATTTGTACGAAATGGCAAATTATCAAGAAATAACACAACCATTGTCAAAATTAATACCTGACATGCTCTCACCTCACAAGTCATACGTTACATTGTCAAAACGTCTATTGCGTTTCTTCAGCGGACTTACCAAGGTCTCTAAAACAATACGTAGCGAGCAACCAATGCCAAACTCGGAACTCTTCTCAAATAAAGGTAAATATATTCAGCAACTTTAAAATCTCCTCTTTCTCCAACCAAACTTACTAACAACATTTTACTTGTTATATTTCTAGATATCAGAAGACGAGTTGTAAAGAGAAGTCCAGGCTGTCTGGCAAGATGCATTTGGCAGGGAGCCCTTCATCCCGTCATGTGCCACTCTCTTTGCTGACAACCTAAAGATTCATTACTTTTTACATAAAAATTTAAAATAATTCCAAACTGGAATTTATTGATTTTTCTATAGTTATCGAATCCTACTAAAATGCTCAGCCAACTAATTAAAAATCGTACATATGTTTATATTTTTAGTAGAAAATAAAAATGAAACATCTCAAAATATCTCAGCCTCTCATCTTCTTTTCACGTTTGCATATTATAATCTATTTGCGACTTTGATTTCCCAATGACACCATGACACACGGTGTATTGGTAAACTTTATTGGATTAGAACTAGGAGACATACGACGTGGTATTAACACACCTGAAATGACATTTGATCCTTTGGCACGTTCAATTAGGAAGTGCGAACGTCTCCCTGAAATATTATGACTTTTGCAGACAAAATGTACCCAGGAATCTACCCATCACCCACTATTTATTGTGTAACATGTAACTTTTCACACAAAAACTTGTGTGGCTTCCAATGACTTTGTCCACGTTTCTCTTGGATTAGCACACGTGATATTTTTTTGTATATTTTCAGAACAGAAATCCTTCCTATATTTTGGATTCATTTTATTTTAAACCAGTGGTCAGTTTTTTGTGATGTTACATAATATTAGTATTATAAATTGTAGACCTTGAAAGCAAATGACAAAATACATTGACCTGGTAGTCATCTTATAAGTAAATATTCTTAGAATTTCAGTCATTTCTATCGATTTACATCTACAAGGCAAAAGTAATTTACAGACAAAGCTTTTGTTCCGAGTTCCGATTTTATCCATCTTTACTTATTGTGCATGATTTCACGACCATGTCATTTCAGTAATTTCTATCGATTTACATCTACAAGGCAAAAGTAATTTACAGACAAAGCTTTTGTTCCGAGTTCCGATTTTATCCATCTTTACTTATTGTGCATGATTTCACGACCTACTTTTCAATGCACGATGTTCACGCAGAAATATCATAACGTAAAAATCTACATTTAGACAGTAGAACTACAGAAAAGGGCAAGGGTAATTTTTTAAATTAACTTTACAAACAGTAAGTTATTAGGTATTTGTCTTTTGATTAACGATAGTAAATTAATTAAGCAACTGAGTACACAATGCATGGTAAATTAACGTTGACAACAGATTTTGGTTAAAAATCCAAGCTGCAGTATAAAAAAGTGCATGTGGTAAGGAAAACGGAATCCGATATAATTTCCATGCAAATAAGAAATTACAATAAATCATAGCTTTCGCTGCTTCACCATATTAATTAAGAAGCTGTTTTTATTTGTAATGGAAGTTTGTAACATTCCAGTAGTTAATTGATTGTAATTTATCGTAGTATCGTACATCTATTTGTTGGCTGTCTACATAAATATTTGATTACGAATACGAAGCTACAGCTACAAGCATTTAAGTCAACAAAGGGTATATAAAGCATGGAAACGGAATGCATAAAAAATTAATATATCGTCCCACTCTTTATTCCATTCAGGTTTTAATTATATTACTCACTCGGATTCGAGTTTTAGCTTCATATGGTAGAATCCTCCAATTTATAATTCTTATTATCACTTCCGCAAACCTATATCTAATTTCGTTAATCTGATAAACATAATTTGGCCTGGTTGTACATATAATATACGAGTCTGGCAAAAATTACAAAAAATATCCTAAGCCAATTCATTTACATTTCAGCTTTGTTCCTTGGCATATCTCAGAACTTTGTTTTTACTCATAAAAAATGTTGGCCGAAAATAAAAAGCTTTTCATAAAAATGTGCCAATTGGCATCCCTTTTAAAAGGCACTCTATTCCACTGGGATACTGAATCAAGCTCCTTAAAGGTCGTGTCCGTGTCTTCTCCAAGGCAATATCTTAAGCACAATTTAAAATGCAAAGTGTATACAATGCTCACAACAATGGTTACCATTCAAACTGTATACTTCGCCAGTCTTGGATCAACCGACAAAAACGGGTTTATCACACAAGTTCAAAATATGTTCGCTTTAACTTTACTCGCCGCATTTAACCTTCATTTGAGTGTGTGCAAAAACAAAGTGGTGGACGTGACTGTTTATGTCAACGGCTTATTTCAATTTATCAAGATGTATCAAAAAGGTAAAAAAAACTCGTCAAAATATAAACTAAATTTTGCAATTTTTTTTTTAATTTAATTTATTTTTTATGAAGGGAAAGCAAAATTCGTGGAAATGACATTTCAAGAGAAAGTGAATATGCTATTTTGTCATGTAACCTACTATTCCGTTATGATTCTGGCCCCTGGATTCGTTTACGGTCTCCATTGGCTTAATCCATGCAAGGCGTCACTTGGAGGGTATTGGCTGATGGAGGAATGCCACTGTGATCCAAATGTAATGAAAAATTCATGTGGAATCCTCAGGGGCGTCTATAGAATCGTCATAAAAGCTGGTATATTCCTGTTGAACCACTGGGCGTGGTCCTTTGGCATTCATGTGGCGCTACTTTCAGTGTGTGGTGTCCAACTGCTGTGTACCATGTCGCTGAAGACCTTTCTGGAACAATTTTGGAGGAGACGAAAGGAATATGGTAGGTTGTACCGCTGGGTAAAGATATACCGCCACATTCAAGTGTTGGCAACCTTATGCAATGTGGTTCAGCAAAAGGGTTTCATGACGGTTATCATGGTGGGACCCATTCTCCTCCAGGCGTTTTCCATGAATACACTGCTTAGATTGCAGTGGTCATCTACAGAGAACATTGTGGCGGGATTGCTATTCTCTGTTATACTTATTGACGCTGTTTTGGTTATGGTGGTCTGCTTGGGTGGCATGGTGGGTGTGTATATCCAGTCTAAAAGTGTACTGCAGAAAATGAAGGTGTACAATTGGGTATTGATGTCATCTAAGAGACAGCGGGGTGAAGCTGGGTGGCTGAGGAAGTTTGTGAGGTCGTGTGAACCAATCAAAATCAAGTTTGGAGCGGTAAATTACCTGGAGGAAGTGACGCCGTTGAATTGTATGAGTTTTGCGTTTGGACTTACTGTGAACATGCTTCTTATTGGGGTTTAATTACAATTTTAATATAAATAGTACAAATAATACTTTAAATAAAAATTAGTTTATTACAAAAAACTTTTTCTGGAATTATGAAACAAATTAGATTATTGAATTTCCCGTGCAAATAAAGTACTTCTATGTTAGCCTGATGGCGTTTGTTTACCCGTTTCTTTAAAAAGTTCCGTGGATGTAAATATTTAATTTGTAATTTATTAAAATATGTATAGCACTTTATTTGGTAGGCTTGAAATGCCGTGGCTTCAAGTTAGATCAGATATTGTCTGGGTAAATATTTTACTTGCATGTTTTCAGGTGACTTAGAGTTAGGTCGCTTTTTCATTTATTTCGCTATTATAACATGAAATTTTTATTTATTTTTTATTAAGGGAAAGCGAAATATATATGAAGAAATGACCTGGTTCGTTATGTTATAATATGGATATTTTCAAATGTTTTTAATAGTACTCAAGCATACTAGGGCATAATGGATATAATTCTGAATGAAAAATATAGGCAACACAAAGTACATACTTTCCCGACAAACACTAAACTGCATTGTTTCATTGGACCAATGCTGGAATGCCTACACAGCCTCAGCATTGTTTTGGCACTTTTTGTACCAATGGATCAGTTCAGTTTAGTTGCATTGGCACTGTATAGGACAGTGCAGGCAAACCTTGTACTGGGTTTGCCATTGCTTTACCAATACAGGCATTGCCATTAAGATACCTGAATTGCCTACGGTACCTTTAGTGAA
>JAHZNG010000844.1:0-10074 GCA_027744375.1 Orchesellides sinensis
GGAGGCTGAATGGGTATCAGAATCAGAGTCTAAATCCATTTAACTGTGATTTTAAATGATTTTTAACCTACAAGGATTTTTCTTCTTCCAAAATAATCTTTATTTCACTTTAACGCTTCTAGTTATTTACAGAATTTAAACCATCCAAAAACGTCTTATTGTCTTGTATAATAAAAAGAAAAATACACAAAAATCTCGACTATTGCTTGTACACAAATCCACTTTTCAGCTGGTTTGTTTACAATATTACGACACACGCATCTTGAATTATGCAACAACCAACCATATCTTTCTAAGTATCAACATGAGACAAAACACCCATATGCAGATGCATACAAATGGACTTGCATTTACACTGAAAGGGTCGCAATTATCTTAACTCTGATTTTGATAGCTGAAAGGTTAAACTACAACTTTCAGACATATATTATAACACATTATTTTGTACATAGGTGTGGCGAAACATCTCACTAAATAAATAAGTTAATACTAAAGAACACAACAACTAACAAGCCTTTAAATCAGTTCCCTCCTCCATGACTTATGCAGAAGCGCCTGCCCGGTACGCCTCCATCTCCTGCAAATACAAACCGAACTAATTGCAATAAGCAAATCAAACCTATAAAATAATGCCTTGCATGCGTTTGCGTAAAAAAAGGATCATTATCTTACCTTCTGATAGCGTTCCCTATCTTTCTCAGCAAGCGCCTCGTATTTCTCCTTACTTAACTCATCCAAATTATTCCACATTCTTGACAGCTCTTTCGACACCTCTGTCGCTTTCCACTCTGGATTTCTAGCTTTCACCTTACTCCTTTGCTCATCGGTGAACCAGAAAAAGGCTGTCAGGGCCTTCTTGGGAGCGTTTCGGCCTCTCCCCGCCCTACTTTTCCGTGACACATGTCCTCCAGTCTCCTCCTTAAACTTGGCTATTTCAGAGTTATACCGTTTCCTGTCATTGTCCGCCATGTCTTGAAACCACTTCTTGTCTTCAGCCGACATATCCTACAATTACAATACAAAATGTGAAATCAAAATACCCATTGAAAATCCTGGTTTTAATAAAATATCATTAGTTCTTATCCACTAACTAACCTTCCACTTGGCCGCGCACAATTGAGAGAACTCCGCAAAAAGGATCTTCTGCCCAGGACTCTGCTTCTCCACTTCCTCTCGACATGTACGCACGAAGAAAGCATAAGCTGATACACGTCCTTTTACTTTGTTCTTTCCGCCAGCCATCCTTCTTAAGTTTCTTCAGTCTCCTACATAACATTTGTAAAATATATAATGTATAAAGGTCAATGATTAATTACCCAATAAACACTCGACACTAAATACCGACCGATCAACATAAACCGACCGATGACTGACCGAAACAAAAACTACACAACACCTGTCACGATTGATTATTACGTAACTTACTCCACCATCCACTCCCAACCATTAACTTACCGTTTTCAATTATTTACTGACTGACTGCCAATTAACGAAAATAGTTCCGGGACACCCTCACTTGGCCAATAATCAAGAAATCCTTCACAAATAATTAAATTGATTTCATCATAAATTTCAACTATTTACTTACCCAACTTACCTCGAACAAATATTCTTTTGCCAGATTGCCGCTCAACAACTCAACGCCTTTGTAAATATGCACCAGAAGAAGAAAAAGGAGAAAAATCTGAAATTCAGACAAGGAAAACAAGTGACTCGATCGCGATCGCCATTAAAACAACGACTAATACCTTGAAAAAGTCACAAAACTAAATTCTGACACCGCTGATTGACTTGCGATTCGCCTAGCTCGGAGTTAGGACTGGAACTGGACCATGACTGACTGTGCATGTGCAAGCATGTTTTCATTTTAAAGTACCTATGTACAGCTCTTTCACTGAACTCGTGACCCTCGAAACCACTTTGGCCTGCATTATTTGTGTTAAAGTGAGGCCTAAACGGTTTCGAGGATCACGAGTTTAGTGAATGGGGTTTACCTACCTACCTACCGACCTACCAAGTATGTATATGCGGAAGAATGTTTATTTCATAAGGCAACATTGTGCATTACAGTTTTTCTCCCCAAAATGATGGAATTTTGATTTTGTACTTTATTTTGTCGCTTGCCTATTTTCAAAATGTATATTGGCAAACATTCTTGCCGTATGAATGGGTGAAAATAGGAAAAAATGACATTTTGAATTTTTAAGCAGGGTGCAGGGTGACATTAATTTATGTAATATAATTTTTAATTGAATTTTAATTTTTATAATTTATATGTAATTTTTACGATGAAAGAATAAATTACGGAGTTGCCTAAGTTGAGCTGGGGCGAACTGATACAGACATTTTAACTTGGTTATAAATCCTTTTCTAACAATATGCATAACTTAGTATGAATCATAATCATAATATACAATGCTCCAGACATTGCATTGGAGAGTTGAAAGTTATAATGGATCATGTACAAAAGGAACCTATTACGGGGATTAATTACTTGTGTGGATTTGCAAATCGTAACAAATTTACCAGGTATCATTAGGAAAGTCCACATAAAAGTACCTAGATTGTTATACAAGAATGCATACCTGGGAATGAATGTAATCATAAAGATAATCATATATCATATTGTACAATGGGTATAATTGACCAACGATGCATAATTGTATATTGAATATAGTAAGCATATGCATATGAGCAAACACAAACTAATATTGATAAAAAAATTAAAACAAAATTTTCCAGTAATCAGGTAAACCCGATAATTTTGATTGTTACATTTGTCTTTGTTAGGAAAGCGTGTATTTTGATATAATATGAGTGTTCAGTAGAGATTGAAGGCTAATACTGGATGCAGCAAACTATATAAGCTTTAGATTTGACAGTTCTAAAGTTTTTCAAATTCTAGGCATATAAGCATGGGTCATAATACCACTATATTATCTCCGGATATGTTTCTGTTTTTACCATTTATGTCACCAGCCAACAAACCGTACTTAATAGTACACCAAAAGTTAACTTGGGAAGAAGATGACAGCATTGCTGAGGATCAGGGTAGCATTCAAGAAGTCAATTTTCCGAAAAAGAGTGATATGCAATATTGGATTCTTGCAGCAATTGTTTTCATTTGTGTCAGAAAGCTTGTGGAAAGGTATGTAAGAACTCCAAATAAAAACGTACAAAGAATTTTAGTATATATAAAATTAACATTGTCGTTTTTTGTTTGATAACCCCAGGACACTTTTACAACCTTTTGGTAAGTGGCTTGGAATAAAAGAGACGAGATGTCAGACACCACGAAGTATTCCATGCAAAGGAGGTCCTTCATCATTTGAGAAATTGGAAGATGCTTATTCTGTAACAAAGAAAATGAGTCACGCGCAAATTCTGCTGCTCTCCCAGCAATGTAACATGGAACCGCGTGAGATTGAGCGTTGGCTTCGTAAAAGGCGAAGCCTTGATAAGCCATCAACCCTAGTAAAATTCAGTGAGTCAGGGTAAGTTATCATATCATAACTGAAATTTAAAATAGTTATGATAAGTTATTTACTGTATTGTTAAAAATGTCTTTCTTTCATTAGATGGAGGTTAATCTGCTATGTTGGTTCCACAACAATTGGACTTTACGCAATCTGGGATTCCCCGTGTTTACGGAGTGCCACTGAATGTTGGAAGAATTATCCTAATCACGTACATAAATACCTACCTAATGCCTTTTCGTGTTTATAAATTTATATTAGTTTTAATAATAAGGATACGAATTGTTTCATCGAGTTTTGCATTTGTTATAATTTCAGAGTATTTCGGAGAAATTGTGGTGGTACTATTTATTTGGTGCTGGATTCTACTGTAGTCTGCTCATCACACAGGTGTTTGATGTGAGGAGGAAAGACTTTTGGGAAATGTTCATTCACCACGTGATTACAATTACTCTCATAATTGCATCGTGGATGGAGAATCTGTTGCGAATAGGAGTACTAATCTTACTCTTGCATGATTGTGTCGATATATTTGTTGAGGTTTGTTGAGATTAGATCTAATTTAAGTAACGTCTAGGTACATATTACATAATTGTGATTTCTAATTTTAAATGATTTTGTGATTTTACACAATAGGCGGCGAAAATGGCAAACTACTCAAAAAACGACAAGTTGGCCACTGGGATTTTCGTTATATTTACAGTCGTATGGATTATAACGCGTCTAGTTATCTATCCAGTTTATATCGTGTGGCAGTAAGTTCACTGCACTGGGAGAAAGATTTGAAATTGTGTTCGAAGATCATGTACCTATGTAGGTTTTTTTGTAAAAATGAATTTCAAACTCAAATTTAGTAACGGACAAAAGGCTGTGGAGTATATGCGTCCGGAAATCGCATATTTGTTGGTGGCATTGCTAGTCCTTCTACTCGGATTACACATCTTCTGGACATTATATATCGGCAAAATGGCTGTCAAAGTTGTTTCTTCCGATGTGGTAAGGAGATGCATTATTGCAATATAAAGAGAAGTTTGATTCCTTCTCTTAATTTTCCTTACGATAAATTAATTTGGTTTAGATTAAAGACGCACGCAGTTCCAGTGAGTGTGAGTCAACAGAAGAAGAAACATTAAAACCTAAAACTACATCCATTTCGAAAGGGTTTCAATCGGGAAAGATGTGATGTAACGTTTCCAATGATGCGGGATGCGGAGAACTCCGTGATTTCAAATATTGGTGTCAGGCAGGGTCTTAAGGATATATATACATATTTAATACTGGAATATTCTTATTGATAGCAATCTGCAATTAATGTTATAAGTTAAGGCAAAATTTAACGCTGGAGCTGTTATTCACTATGTTATAAATGCCTTCATTATTACATTGAATCTAAATCTGAATTATATTTATTGACGATTTATATATTTCATATGTATCTTTATTACAAATCCAAGTTCGGCCATTATCATTACCATTATTGTTGCCCTTCGATTTTTTGTACTAAAAATGCGTTCCAAGATTTCTACTGGATTTCCTCATTTTCATTTCCTTGTATTCATCCTCGATCATCAGTTAGATGATATTATAAATTATAGTTAAATTATTTATTTATTTTTTACTCTGTTTATTTCCAGTACTCACGTAAAAGCAACTAGTAACTTAACTTGATCGCATGCAATTATTAAAGCAATGCATCAAATATGTATGTATACCTATATCCACAATGTAAAATCACACCAAATAAAAGCAGTTTGTTCAAGTAGTCCCCAGAAATCTCATAACTTCTCGCGATTTTGTGTAGTACCTGTTGTATTTATGTACATAGTACATGCCCCAAATCAATTCAATATTGGCAAACTGAGGTCTGAAACCTTATTTTTATGGGTCAAAACGACATTTATAGTTTGCGCACTGAATGAAATGCAATAATGCAAGTATTTTAATAACTGATTGCACTTGACTGGAACTGGAAGGCAGATCCCCTTTATATATTTAAACGTTTCATTGCACGAAAATCATGACTGTCAGCTATTAATTAGCTTACACGACCGGATTCTCAAAATTACGTGAGAAATTTTGGAAACCATGCTGAAAATTCTTTCATTCATGAATGAGTCGACATTTTAAGCATTACAATTACATTTGTTAATTGGCTGTCTTTTGTCTCTGAAAAGCTTACCTAAGATATTACATCATCACAGATTCCATTGTCATATACTACAATGCCGCCATGCTATGCAATTCAACAATGTATAGTCAATATTTTTAATAAGCCATGCGTTTTAGACAATTGATTAGGAGTCGTGGGTGTATATCGTAGGTATATGTATGTGTCATTTTTACTTCTCGCAGTTATTTTCAGGCATTAATTGGGCAAGTAAAATGAGTGCCTAATAAGAAACAGACACGCACGACGTAAAGCCTTGAACTGCAATAAATTTCTCAGATGATGTGAATCGTCTTCGACTTGCACTCTGATCTATGTATATCTTGTAAAACCCCTCGGATGATTAAAACGATGAAGGATGTGACGTAAATAGATAAACTACCATGCAGCTAGTTAATTAAATAAAATGTGGCTATCCACAGTTATAAAGATTCTAATTATTTTTAGAAGGCTCATTGCTTGGGTTGTGCGTGGATCGTTAATAATTACGTATGTTCATATATTTAAGATTTTTTAATAATTTTAATTAGGCCCAACAATTACGTGAGGAAAGACTACATCATCACCAATTAAATCACATTTTCATATCATCTACCCCATGCTCCAGTCATATCCTCCAGGGCTTCAAACATGGGCGAAATATTTATAACTACGACATGCAATTTTCAAAAACGAACTGCTCTAAAAGGTGGCATCAAATTCACCTTCATATCAGTTCATCTAGGGAGCGTACATGGTGAAGTGGATTCCAACAACTGTCATGTATATTGTATATTTGCTTCACCGGTAGAATTCAATAACTTATCAAAATGATTTGTTATTATTACCTCCAAACCTTATTACATTTATTTGTCACATACTTCATGTTCTTCATTTCAATTATCCACCCAATCCTTTGGCTCCCACATTGCATTCTTCGCTGCATTGCAAACCAACTGTCCCGAAAAGCAGGTTATGGAAAGAAATTCAGTGCTTTAGATGGCTATCTGGAAGAAGACATTCATAATGAACGTCAACTTCCCCGGAAATCCATCGTTGCATCATTAAAGCTAGAAGGAGATATGACACAAAAAGAACTGTGTGATCTTTTTACACAAAATGTGCTACAAGCAAGAACATTCAAAAAGCGACAAGTTCGCTATCCAGAATTCCGCCAGTACCAAACCTCTTACATGGGATTTAGTTTCTGGAAGGATGATCCTAATTTTAAAATTGAAAACCACATATTTGAAAGGTCTTATCCAAATGGAAACTTCCCAAGCGTGGCAAAGTTCCATGAGGAGTTGCAAAACAAGACATTCAAGCTAAAGATGAGCCCATGGGACATTATTGTGATAAGATACTATTCAGATCCCAACGAAAAAATTTTAGTGGAAACAGACGAAAAATTTGCCCGTTGCACTACCTTACTGATGATGCGTTTTCATCATACAATGGGTGACGCCAGATCACTCCTGAAATTAATTGTGGAGTGTCTTGGACAAAAACCACTCAACGTGGCTCAACCTGTATACGTCAAAAAAAATCTTGTAGAACGTTTTCTATTTTATTTACTTTTTCCCGTAAAGTATTTTTCCTGGAATTTAAGTGGTTTGTTTGGTGGATTTCATTCTCGTTGTCATCCTTGGAGAGCCCAACCGTTCCCCAAGAAAGGAAACCAAGCCTCACAACTTGTAGGAATATCTCCAAAGCTGCCATTAAGTGAAATAAAAAGAATCGCAAAAGCAAACGGAGTGACGGCAGCTTCCGTAATTGTGTCAGTTATAACTGGTGCCGTTTCCCAAATGGGCTTGAAGCTTAGGGAGAAATCAATGAGGGCATGTATTACTCAGCCACGCGGAGACCATCCTGAAGCATTGGGAAATCACCTGTAAGACTAAAGGACTAAGCACCTATCGCTAATTATAATCGCAATTTGAAATTTAAATTGTAATTATAATGATTATTTGTATTTTATATAGGCACATGGGCTTGCTTAATCTGCCAACTAATGAGGAATTGCCTTTGGAACGTATTAAAAAGTGTCACAAAGAATATGAAAATATGAAAAGGACTGAAATGGTCAAATACATAGGAGCTTATATGTATCTGTGTGGAAGTTTGGCTAATCCTATAAGGAGTCTTGTTTGCAAAAATATGTTTAGCCCTGTTTTTATAACTAATATTGCGGGTGAAGAACACGAGTTCTCGATTGGAACTAGACCGTGTTCTGAATTTCTATTGTCTTGTGGTATTTTGGGGGGTACCACTGGTAAGTTCTATGTATTACTTAGTCAACTGGTAATTTTGGTTTTACATTTAATATAACTTTTAATTTTAATTTCCCACAGGTGTAATGTTCTGCTGCTTCAGTTACAAAGGGAATATTTCTATTTCGGTGATTGCCGACGGGAAGATACTAAGTCAGGATGAGGTGGAACAGCTCGCAAATGCAATTGAACGCGAGCTGCTAATACTGAAAGCATAGGGAGGTTCAAGTAATGTCATATGTAAATAATTAATAAATGATTTTTTAATTTAATCAGCCTATTACGACTTATGAGTTACATCAAGCAAATATTGTACTTATGAATGAGAAATATCTACATTATAAAAATATCCCAGATCGCATAACTAAAAGCTTGTTTTACAACCTTGATTATAGTTATTCATGCATTATTTTAGGTATTTAATCATTCCCATAATTTCAATATAACCAGATAGGCAGTTGACGTCACAATATAAACTAAAACACACGTAAAAAAGTTCAGACTTGAAGAGCATAACTAAGGAAGAGATTAAAAGCCATCATGTGCTGAGAAGAACACGAAGGGCAAAAAAATAATCATATTGCATGTAACAATCCGCACACTAGCGCCTTTTTGAAATGAAGACACTTTAAACCCTAATGAAGACATTATAGTTTCCATGTTATGTTATAGCCGAGCAATGAAGTCTTGGGGGCATTTGTGAGTTTGTCAATATTGTGAGTTGCTTAAATATGGCTCTTGTAAACTACAAGAATTCGATCGGTTTTATGTCGTCTGCTTTAAAACTAAAACCACATTTAATTAGAAAAGATTGGTTTCTAACTTTTCTGAAAACATATTTTCCTGTTGATCATTGGATTTGTTCACGCGTCTGGCTTATAACGAGACAAGATAAGGAATGGGAAGTGGGAGTATATATATATTGCTAACAAATCACTGAGAAATCTTTAGAAATCAAGGATGCCACACGATCACCCGTCCATTCTCTTTCAATACAGCTTATTGTATTCTTTCTGTAATTAAATTACCAAATATAATATAAGATTTACTGGCCTTACAACATTTCCCATACAAAGTAAAAACTTCACTTGTTCCCAGTTGCAAAAAGTATAACTTTTTCCCATAGTTTTTATCTACCTGGTGTGTTAAATCCAAGTACATTATCAGAAAATAGCCTGATAATTTTGTATTAAACCTTTATGATGGCAATCCTAGGGTACAAGACGCATATTATGCTATGTGGCTGTCTGCCTTAATAGACCATTTGTCTTTTTGAAAATTAAATGTAATTAGGAAGAATTATTCACAAATTCTCACGGTACAGTAAACTACCTTTTTATTTAACATACCATTTTCAAATGCCAGTGTTCCAAAAATGAAGTTCAGACTCAACACTATCGCTCTTTAAGTATATCCCTCTCAGGTGATGAGATCTTTACCAAATTAAAGCTAAAACGTCATTATATTGTGGTTGTGGCTGTTTGGCAATTATTATCCACACAGCTATTTCTTAAATAATGTTTGTTGTACAGACAGCCAAAATTATTTTCAGGCAAAACAGCATTACGTAGACAGCTTAAAGCACAAATTTTATAGTGATAGTTGTGATTCGTATCAATATTTGCATCACCCAATAACAAGTCAAGTGAAGCTGTTAAATTCAATAAGAAATTTTTTTTGTTTGTTTGTTTAAGTTTGTCTTAAGATCTTCATAAGAATTGTACATTACTTTGCACATCACTCTTATACACTTAATACTATAAACCACAAACCTATTCGGTTCGTTAGTCAATGTACTTCAACAATACAAGTTCAAATGTGCATTTCACTTACACTTTTTGGCCTTGCATTGTTCTTTGTAAGGTAAAATAGTAGTACTTTTTACACCGCAACAATACTCTATATTATTTTGACTTTGCTAACCCAGTTTACATCCAAAAAATTAAATTTACTTTATATTCTACAGTGTTATACTGAAAGGAAGCTGGTTTTGTGAATATGCAATATGTTTTTGAGAGAACTAGTCAGCTTTGTTTGACGCATGTAACTTGGTCTAAACCATGTTTTTTTATCTTCTGTGCATACACAACAATCAACAATATTTAAGCATATATATCCTTTTGTAAAATTTTAAAAGCAGTCTCTGGCATACTGACACGAGGCACTACTGGCTCGCACGATA
>JAHZNG010000845.1:0-13819 GCA_027744375.1 Orchesellides sinensis
AATGCTTATTGTCAAAAATAGTAATAACACTGCAACCATTTCCGGGAATTTAAAACTCTTCGAATATGACTGTTTGCAAATTTAAATATTTGGATGTATTAATTTTTCCATGCTCATGTAGAGTAAGCAGAACATATTGATTTGATTCTTATGTAGATCTTTCAATGATGCAACTAGCTTTACCTAAATTTAAAATGTTAGGTAGGTAGGTATTCAGCCAGTTTTCAATTTTATAACTTAGGTGAAGGTAACTAACCTGCATGCATAAGTTGCTACGATTGACAATTCATACGTATATTTTTAAAAGGATGTTAAAAGTAAATGCATAAGTCGTGGCAAATATACTAACGAGCTTTATAAACAAGTATTGTCCTATTTATGGCTATTTATTTTTCGTGGGAGTTATGTTTGATTCATATATACACTCGTGTCAGTTACGTAATGGTTTATGTACACAGCTGGAGAGTCAAACAGTCATGAAATATTTGTTAAATGTGTGTTACATGAATATTTTATTGTAAGCAATAATATGTATATTACAAATGTAAAGGGCAGACACGCTTTCGATTTTGTTATGCATAATACATATATTTTTATAATGTTGGCTTGATACTGTTCTCGTTCTCGTCATCGACTTTTAGATGATGATGGCGATGGAAGATGAAACATAGGAAGCAGGATGTTACGGTTGAGTAACTTGCATGGATTTTCCGATCCTTTGACCTTTAGCTTTACTCTTGGCTAATTCTGTAAGGGTTGAATTACTTGAGTAGGAGAAAGAAGAACTAAGTTCAACTCGGAAATGTCACATCAGTGGAGAATATTTTTTCCTTGTAGTGAAGAGATGAGTTTTTATTGATTTGCTATGAGTCAACTCTATCATGTAAAATATACTCCCTGGGTTTGCTACTGGAAATTAAGATTTTGTATGGCAGCGCGAAAGAATAAAAGCCAGAATAACAAATGCAACGTAGGAAAAGCTAACAAAGCAATAAATGTCGTGAATTGTTTTGTTGTAACGTTCCCAAGAAGGTAAAAATTCTGTACTCGAGCAAAAAATGAAATTCTCATGGTTTGGTTAAAACGGAAGAAAAACAATAGGAATCAAAGCCAAAAGTTTCTTCCAGCGCTGCGTGATTGTATTCGGCGTTGCTTAAATTCTTGTACAGATAAATACGATACATTCAATACATGAACAATGTTAATATTTCATCCTAGTTGATTACCCATGTGCATGCTAACACATTAAAATACTTTGTATACTTACTACGGTAGTATACATGTAAACTTATTATGTCACAGCGGAAAAACACTGCGAGTGAAGGGGAATAAATTTCATGATTAGCTAAATTGTTTTTTATTATTAATGAAGCCGAATATCGTGCACCAACAAGTCAGCGCTCTACCTGATTCTAAGTCTGAAATCATTTTTTCCGCATTGCATTCCGCTCCTTGTTTGAGTACTGGCATGCAGGCTTTTTTACGGTGTGTACCTATAAACATATTCGATGGATGGATGGATCAATTCATTATGGTATTGCGTGTCATGCCATGTAGTAGAGAGTTGGTGGTGTTGGCAAAACGGAACTTCCTTTTCCATGATCCATCACGATCATGATGATCATAATGATGTTGATGATGATCGTGATTGCAATGTAGAACGATGGGATATAATGGACTCCCAAAGTCACACAGTTTGGATAATAAAAAGCGCAAAGTAGAATGAAAGGTATTGGAAAATATATATGCATATTTGGATGCATATGATCTCGTGTTGAGTTGAAAACTATGCATGGGCATGTTAGACTACCACTTGATATACGATAATATTTCGGTGCCACTAGATTATCATAAAATTATTTTTAGCGTTTCATGCAACCGTGAGGTGACTACTCTTATTTCCGTGATTAGTGAAAGATTTGGTTTAGATTTTTGTTAAAATTTTTGCTTGCATCATGAGATGTCCACTTTCCCCCGGTCTCGGAGATGTACATACGTTGTCCATTTTCTAATTCAATGCATGTTCAACTTATTTAGCTGACGAGTCATTTTGGTTGGCAAAAATAGATACAGGATTTTGATTGCAGAGTGAGAGAGGGACACAGACATGCATTGCGTGTCATGCTTTACAATCCCATGGTGTGAGTTAATAAAGGCACTTTTACTGATATGCAGGTATCATCCATGTGTGTGACCACACCTTAACCCCAGTTCCTGTTGCAACATGTCAAAGTTGGTTATTTTGCCATAAATTTTTAACCGTTCGTTCAGCTAACAAGCCTGCTTTTCCACTCTTTGCATTCCCATCCAGTAAAGTACACACTTGAAAAATCTTACATGGAAATCTGAATTGTGTAATGACACTACTATTGCGTTTTCATGTACACTTTTAGGCAGGGAGACAAGTTAGACACGTTAAACGATGACATAGTCCAAAAATCAATGTATCCAAGACCGTGGGACAATATGTGACTTTTAAAAGTCCCTGTCTGTATATCATCAGTCCTTGTCCATAATACACCATGCGCTCCTCTGTTTTCGTTGAAGGCTACTACTCAAACTCACTTCCGTTTGATGTCTGATCAACAAGATTTTTTTACGATCGGATTATGCCAAAGTGACTACTTCCTTTTGCTCATATGCAGCTATAGCTCATCCTCTCCGCCAAATCGTGCCGAAGCTAACTCAGCAAAATATTGTTATGAGTGAGAATACAAACATTCAGACTGCGGAATTGTATAAATTACAACATAAACCGTGTAATGCAAGTTGTTGTAGGCTCTGCCCATGTATGTACTAAAAAAATTCATTTCACAAAATATGCATACTTTAAAAAATATATCATAATTCGCATTTCTTCATTAGAAAAACTTAATATACAGACATACGAGTATTGGTTTTCTTATATTAAACCCGGACTTGAACTCTTCCTTTGTCCTCATTTTTTAATGCGCAATCGGTCACTCGTAACGCGTGTATCAACATCAACCATGGATATCTTACCTGATAGCTGGTAATACACTTATTAAGTTTTTTTTGTTAGTTAATGATCAAAACTTCGGACAAGCCACCGGTGTACCACATACCTAGATGAATCCAGTCTTTGATCAAGGATCGGAATGAAAGAAATTCTGGGAACGGCTAGACCACCGGAATAATGTGAATTGAAAGAAATTACCCCTGTGAAATTATTTATACCCTCTATTTCATTATATTCTCTCATTCCGGTTCATCTAAAAATGTGTTGTGTAGCCTGGGCTATTACTCAAAATGAAAAATATTCCTCGAGCCGCTGCCATGTATTTGGTTTGCCTATATCATATGCTTTATTGCAGTGCTTACCACTACCGCTGCCAACCAAACTTCACATCATTTTCTTCTATCCGTTCCCCCATTTCATTCCGTTTTTTTTCTTTTCTGGAGCTGTGATTTCCATTGCAATGCATCTCTCTCGCTTCCCTTATTTTTTTATTGTTGTCCAAAACTTCATAACGTTCCAACAACCCAACATGCACTGAGAATACTGCACGGACATAAATAAATACACGGGAGCAGTGAGGCAACCAAACATCAGGCATTTTGTACACCTGGAACTTTTGCCTATTTATTGTTGTTACTCCACTCTTCTCTGCCCTTTTATATTGAGTGTCGCAGGTCACAATGTAATACCTTTATAATCATATAGGCAAGCCTCAATGAAAAAAATTTATGTCGAATAATAGTCATTTTTATTCACTGCCTGTCGAGTTAGGTTCTATATGGTACCGCGGCAGCGGCTGCTGCACATTTTATTTTTATTATATTTCTTCAGCTTTGCCATTCCCAATTACCCGTTGAGTTGCGATTGCAGGGTTGGTTTGGGCCGCAAGTTGCCTCATACATATCTTTTCAGGATATGTATGATTTTGTAGGATATTAAAGTGCATTTGCATCTGAGCACGGGATAACTGTGACAGAAAGGTAATCATCGGCTTGGGCAATAATAATAATCATAAACACTCGTACTTCATAAATAATATTATGCATTACTACCCTGGTTTGGTAGCACAAACAAAAAGATCGCCGAATCTTTGGTCTTATATAATTTTCGATTATGATAATTATACTAGAACCTGGTTTACTGCTCTTGAACTGCTTCTGCATTCTGTTTGGGCATGTTTAACTCAGTTGGTAATGTAAATTTATACAAAAAATCTTGTCGCTCGTCCTATGTGTACGTCATTAATATTTACCATCTTGTTCATACAAGCAAAACTGATTTTTTTCTTTAAAATATTTACTTATACATACTATGTGTCTCCTTTTTAAACGGCTAGCACGAATGTCATACTGTACTTTAAATACTATTATTTCGAATACCTCTGTCAACTTTATGCGCATATTTAAAATTCAAACGATAATATAGCGTTGTTGTGAGAGAAAAATATTTAATCAAAATACTACCGTACTTTCATAAAGGAAACTTAGCATCGGATAACCCTTTTCCCATTTAGAAAAGTAAACACTTGAATAGTTTCATGTAGATAGGCTGAAAACTAAAAAACACTCTTAAAACAACCTCGGAAGATGAATGTAATCTTACAAACAAATATCATCGTAATATATTATGTTTATTAGCCCAGAGGAAAATGTTTGGATACCTATGTATATTTTCTCGGAAATAAAAGTTCGTATTTTTAACTATCTATGAAGCAGAAATGATAAAAGTTTTGTAATGGAACTAAGGTTTAAGGTAAGAGTGCATACACAAGTTATTCCCTGTGATAACGCAAAATAAAAGACAAAATGATTTTTTAAAGTTTCCTCTCAGCGATTTTGTTGATGACGATGTAGATTCTTCTTCTGTCCAAACGGCAATCCTTCATGATGTCCTTAAGAAATAAAGTTTATAGTAGTAATTTAAGCTTTAACTTAGACGTTTCTACGCATACGTAATATTATTGTGATTGTTGCAACTGAGAATGATGCTCCAGCTCAAGATGCACATATTATCGTGTTTGTGTAATGGTTGTTTTTCGTTCTATAAAGCGCCATTGGTATATGCATATATATATAATATGTCTAGCTACCTTATGCCTACCTACCTAAGATTTACCCTATCAAGGACAATTATACTTGGTTTTCTGGTTTCATTTACAAAAGACAAAATGATTTTTTTAAAGTTTCCTCTGAGCGATTTTGTTGATGACGATGTAGATTCTTCTTCTGTCCAAACGGCAATCCTTCATGATGTCCTTAAGAAATAAAGTTTATAGTAGTGATTTAAGCTTTAACTTAGACGCTTATACGCATACGTAATATTATTGTGATTGTTGCAACTGAGAATGATGCTCCAGCTCAAGATGCACATATTATCATGTTTGTGTTTGTGTAATGGTTGTTTTTCGTTCTATAAAGCGCCATTGGTATATGCATATATATATGACATGTCTAGCTACCTTATGCCTACCTACCTAAGATTTACCCTATCAAGGACAATTATACTTGGTTTTCTGGTTTCATTTACCTTCAAGGGCCTTTCCATCCCATGACATATTTGTGTATGATTATTATCCGCTCGTAAATGTTCAAAGATACAAAGATGTATATATTATACGGCTGCGACTGCAGAACTATTGCTTATCCAGTTTCAGTGTAGGTATATAAAATATCCTAAAGCAAATAGAATAGGCAACCTATTTCATTTTTAAGCAGGCAGTGAGCCTGAGAACAAACAACAACTCGAAATTTTCGGAGGGTCCGAAACGTCTACCGTTTCAAAGAGGATTTCTCAACAAAATCCCTTTTCTTTTGTGTTCTCTCATTCTGCTAATAATGATGATGGTGAAGGTATGCTGACAAGGATAAACTATACTCTTCTAACCAAGCTATTGCATACCTATGAATGATACAAAAAGTACATATCGTTTCACCACATTGGATCAGTGATGTTACACAGACCCAAGGCAAAGTCTTGCTCAATGAATTAGTACCTAAAATACCTAAAAGAAAGAAATACCTTTTTCGTGCTTACCTACATTTACAGACATACCTGCGCAGTACCTCAGTATTTTGTACTATATTTATTTATATAAAACCTGAAAGTTTGCTACTGATACTACGAAGTGTTTATCCTTGTGCGCCAACTTGAGAGTTTTGAGGAAAAAAGTAGTGGAAAATGCTGTATTTCAAATGGCTGACCCTTGTCTCTTCACGGCAAGGGGTGCTCCCTTGGTATTTTAATCCGACATCTAAACACCATATCCTTCTTTATAAACGTTAGAGAGTAAATCGTTTAATCATTGATGCATGATCTAAAGACTTTGTTTTTGGGTAGGAAATTTGCTCGCTTTTTTAAAACCAAAGTCCTTACTTTAAAATCATATAGCTCTAATTAAAAGTACCCTAATTCCAGACATAGAAATAAGAATTATTTATTTTGCAATATTTTATTTTGTGTAAAACGATATAAATATGGTAAAATACATGTGTAAATTGTTCCGAAACCATTTGAACCTGTGAAGCTTGAATCAGAATGTATAAGAAAAAAAATAGTACCAGTTTGCCAGTCGAACCCGTCGTTAGGATGTGCTGGGATTTTAGAAGTTCCAAAGGGGCAGTAGGGAGATTCCGAAAAGGGCTTCGTCTTATATATCACGTTAAATTGCATTACATGTGATGAAGTATAAACGTGTCAGAGGAACTAGATAGAATGCGAGATTGTTGCATTTTAAAAGACACATACATAGAACTCTCTTGTAGGGTTAGGTACGTACCAGCGGACGATCATAAACAGTGAAAACATGAAATAGAACCGTCGTAATATTTTTTCACTACTGTTCGATCCGCTCTTATTTTACATTTTTTCGTTTCATGTCCCCTCTCCTTCTCTCGTCATATAAGTATTCGTTTGGTAGATTTGGGTGAGCGGCTGAGTTTATAAATCTCACCTTGGGAATTTCGTTCTCACGAGTGAACATAAACCTCATACGTGTACATTTACCTTCGTACACAAGCATATAAATATTGCATCTGTCTAGTGGACCCTTGAAACAAGTAGGGTAGTTTCGGAACTCACAAGGGCTTTCTCTGGCTAAATAACATAGGAAATGGGTCCCTTGTCATTAGTTTACAACATTTTGCTACCTGAGCTTACTGAAGCGTTTACAATAACAACAAAGATTTAAGTCTATCTGCCATTCATGTTATTTGAGCTATGTATGTGACAGTGCTCGGTACTTTGTACACATACCCAAGTAATTGCCATACCATACCATACTCTTGCTAACAACCTCTCTTAAAAGTGTTAGTTTTCCTCTTACTCATCATCAGTCGCATTTTCAAAGCACATTCCTTTATGTTAGCTCATTTCATTGAAGAAATTTTCAGAGTTTTACCTCTTGTCGGACTTTATATACTGCTTATTGCCTACCCGTGAACGGTAGGTTTCACCTTAATTCTTAACTCCATCATCATCCAATCCAAACAAAAGAATTTGACAGCATGGTTTCAACTACCAGAAATGAACGAACTAGTGAACCGAATAGAAATCGGTTATGTTACAAACACAATTCAATTTTCATGCAATGGTTACTATGATTTGGAATGTGGTGTTCCTTGATCCAGGGTGTAGAGCACTCGATTCAAGAGTTCAGGTCACGTCATGTACGATTGAAAGTACCCATGAGCCTTGTATACAAAAATACTCAGAAGTGTACTAGAAATTCGGAAATATCATGATTTCTAGACACTTAGGACCCTCATAAAGATTACCTGACAAGATTCCATGTGCAATTTAAAAAATGGGAGCATGAAGGGGTTAGAAATTAATTCTGCTTATTGTAACCTTTCTAAATGTCTTTTCCCGACGCTTTAAAAAACTAAGATTGACATGGTTAGATGAAAACAAAAATTCAATCAAACCTCTACGCAAATGATGCATCACTCGACTGTCCCAATGTACACGTATTTTTGCATGCGACAGACGGAGAGCAACAGTTAGGAATAAAAATAGCATGGGTATTCTATTCACTAGAGTGATTGCATTACAATAAAAGTAGAAAGTTAATATACGAAAGGACATTATTCGTTTATTTCTTTGCATATAATATATATCGTCTTACAGTACTTGGTTGCAAGATGGTAATACGCTAAGCTACAGAAGAAAAAATAAGAATGTTAAAAGTATACCACTGAAAAGTTGAATGAAAAGATCGTTTTCAGGCAACTCTTTTGTTGTGTAACTGTTTCTCCTCATTATTGTCCTCTGGATGCAACCAAAGTTTGTATCAGCAGGAGAAGACAGTCCATTGTTCACTTTTCCTGTTTCTGTTATACACATTTTACTTACATATACTCCACTTCCAGTCACACCACAAGTGAATATAAATAACAATATTTGTGCATGGGGATGCCGGTATACATAGAATTTACATGGGAATATATTACAAGAGGCAAGTTAATTTTTTCCTTTTGTTATCGTATGAAAATCTGGAGAAAGAAAAAAGTTCCGTTTCTTACCATCTATTGTTATGTTGCAAACTTTCTTGTTCTTTACAAGAGATGAATGTATCGTCTTGTTGACCCAATCATCTTTGTCAATGATTCTCTGTTTTGATATGTTTGCTTTAAATTATGACACGCTTATTCACCCTCCCTTCATAATAAGTATTTCTTTGGAATGCAAAGGAGTGTACTAAAAATTTGAATATGCATGACTTGTTGATGTGATCATCTGATAATAATTTCCTTTAAAAACAGACATCGTATCGCCATGAAATCTTGCAGATGGTAGGCGAAAAATAGCAATATTCAATATTAGTTTCAAGAGAAGCATGAAATGGCATATTTCAAAAATTCATCTCAGCCACAACGGGAAGCTCTAACAAGTGGAAATCAAAGTCAAAACCGGAAATAGTTTTAATCTTCCAATACCAAGAATTCGAATATACATAGGTATCCTGCATAATGTAACCAATCTTTTTTTTAAGTTTTACGTTTAGTCATCGTGTTTTATGTCAACACAACACACGAAGTCCTACAAAGTTTTAGTCATCCACAGATTTCTCTTAAGCATAGAAAAGCAAGATGAGCTCAGTGTTTGAGCATCTCTGTGTTTGAGTTGTACACTACAACGCAACGGCCTACAGCTCAGGAGGCAGCAGTCGTTGTTGGTTAGTCCATCGTGCATGCAATATCCGTACCTATGTGTTATGTGTGTGTTGTTATACATACCTCTGAATGCATGCTTATCTTTACAGGCAAACAAGCTACTGCGTGCTTCTTGACTTCTTTTTTTCTTTTCCTTCTTTTATAGTATAGACGCAGCCATCCATGTTGAAATTTTTACTGTTTGGCTAAGTTCGTGTGTCAATGCTTCTATTCATACCAAAGTTTTCCCCTTTAAAAAGAAGAGAAAGAGAAAAAAAACTTTATCAGCATGTAATGTCATGAAAGTTGTAAGAAGCAGTGGGCATAGTTTAGTTGCTAGAAATTCAATAAAGGAATTTGCAAATTTTTGCTGCGTAATTGCCGAAAGCACGTTATGTATACATTATATTCATGCTTCCACTCATCTAAAATTCTTCTTTACTTATTTTAGTCAGCAAGAGAGCTTGTTAAAGTATTATCTCTTGTATATTTAAAAAAGTAAGTATTCGGTTGTGAATAAATAATAAAAAGTTAGTTTAAAACTCACACCAAAGAAATTTGTTGAAGCGTAATCATAAATTAAATAGGTTGGAATATATATATAAATTATAGGCATGTTGGATGCAATGAATTCAGGTAAATTGGTTGGTTAATTTGCCCCTTGCTACGATACCGAGAGTTTTATAACACTAATGCAATTTGCTCACGAACTACAGAGATATTAACAATACACACGCCTATTATGCATCCAAAAGATAAGAAATCGGGAAGATACGTAAACACGACATAACCGTTGTCGCTCATTTTATTTTGGTAAGATAACTAACTGAGGGTTGCATAAAAATATGGCAACAATTTTGTTCAGCGTAACTATCAATTATTACTAAAAAGCTGTTTTGCCTTGTTACTTATTAGCTTGTGGTAAAGTTAATAAATCAGCCAACAATGGAAAATCGTTACGCTACAGAACTTTTTATCATCCTATTGTAGATCCGATCAAATGGAAATGGTTAGAGATCCCTTATTAGTTATTTATATAGTGTTACTACTTAACTACGTTTTAATTTGGCTAGTCAAACTTCGTTCATTCCATTTAATTAATGAGTCGAAGACGAAACATCGGAAAATAAGTATACATAAGTACTAGAAAAAATAAGCATGTAACAACACACTTTCCCGTTTGTAAATTCTGAAGCCCATGGTTTGGTTATAAGGAGGTTTATAGTCTTTACTAGAAATGATTAATGAAAACTCAAATGTAGTGTGAACTTTTTAGTAACGAGGCTATTTTAAGCCTTTGTTGCCACTAGAATATCATATTTGTTTTAGGAAGGTGAGGAAGCATAATCAGCACAAGTAAATCAAGTTTTCCAGTATGCCAATTTTCTTTTCATGTTTAAAATAATGCAAAGTTTATGCTAATGATTTAGAATTATGAAAATTTAATTCATTTATTGTATTCGTAAACATGTGTCGACATCCTTGTCATGTCGGTAAAATGGTTATGACGACGCTTTGTCCGTCGTCATTTAAAATGACGCCGGAGTGACCGTCGGTAACATGGAGTCGACCTCAATACCGGCACCCAAAATATTCACATGAAATATTCTAGTACATCATCAGAAGACGCTCATGACTTTTTGTTCTTCTTCTCTCTGCTGAAAGCTTTAATTAGACCAGAAAGAGTCGACAAGAGTTTCAGTGGGAAATCTACCTATTGTTGTGAAAGACTAGACAGGTGTTCATCTATGCATAAGTATTTGCACATTACCACATTTTTCTATGAAATAAAGCCACGTCTGTATTTTACCCATTTTGAATACTTCATGTTATGTTATGATTTATTGATTCGAACACATACATTGCACTTCACATGTTGTAAACAAATACACACGAATTAAAACTAAAGCTCATACCGAAAAAGCCTTTCAGTCAGCCAATCATGTTCAAGTACATATGCTACGTAACGTACGTATTCTGCGTGAAGTTTTTCAAGTAATGATGATGAACAAAAATGAAAACATACGCTGAAGCACACACACAAAAAACTCAAATTACACAAAGACTATGTAAAAGCTCAAATGAAAAGCCTCTTAAAAACTACGTGAAAATTATAATTTCTCAACTCTTCAACAGCTCATTACTTGGAGATAGTATACCACAAAAAATTGAATACCCATGCACAGAGATCGTTATCATTATCTTGTGTATAAAAGAAAACAGCCGAAAAACAAGTCCGCAAGTGAGTGAAAAAGAGATAGAGAGAGGCTTGTTGGAATGTGTGAGAAAATATGAGAAGCTTGCTCCTTGCTAGAAAAATAGGGGCAATGCCTAACGCTATTATGTACTATCATTATTTCGACTTTCGACTCTTGTTTGTAAAAGCAGATTTAATACTGGGAAACATCAGACGCAGTAATGATGCTTTGCATCATCAAATCACCACCAAGTTTGTGCCCTTTGCGCTAAAGAACTGAAATGAGAGTTATTTTTAGGACTGCATAAAACAATATTGATGTAGTAATGGAAATGGCAAAGAAGAAATCCCCAAAAGTAATTTTAAGCCGTCTCACTTAAATTTTAACTATGCATCTAAAACATCAAATTATACTCATGACAGTTGTTAGCATATTATATACCTTTGACTTTAGAAAAAGTGACTTGAGGTTTTGTTTTTTTCCTTCTTAAAACAAAGACTCAAAGCAGGTTGTAGGGGCGTGTGTATTTATTAAAAATGAAGAGAAGTTCAAAAGAATGCACTAATATGTTTGTAGTCCATCACATTTACCTGTAAAATAATAATCATGTGAACAACCTTTCATCTTTTTCTATTAAAATTAAATGCAAGTTTTAAAAACAGCTTGTTTTTGATGATGGGTCACTTTACCAAATGCAATGTATATATATATTTCTAACTAAGTGGTATAGTACAACACAAGTTATAAATACTGCAAACGTAGAAAAATAACCAAAGCAAACCTCTACAATGGTCACTCATCCATAATCAAGTGAGGAAAGCAGGCAGGGGGGAAAATAATAAAGTTTCATCAAGACCTTATTTTTGACAAACAAATCTCATCCAAACATACATACCCACACCACGGCTGCCTGTGTGGTAGCTGTTAACTTTTAATAATCCATGCAAACGTTCATTACGCTTAATTCTGTATACCAGATACCTTTTTAATCCTCGTAGATTTCCAATTTTCTAAAAAAGCTAGAAAGGAACAAGAAGTCAAATCATTCCAATATACTTCATGCCTATGTATCTAGTTAAACCGATTTGACTACGACTTAACTTTAGCATAATCAGTAGTAATCGTACCAAAAATGTTTTAACGAGCACATTAAGTAGTAGATTTTGACGATTTACCGTATTCAAATGATTATTTTACTTTTCCAAACCCAAGGAACTGAAGCGGAAAAGAAGTTGAAAAAATTCCCTTCCATTTCCCAATCCCAGGGTTCAATGCCACCGGCAGTCACATGTTAAAGGTAAAAGGTATTCAAAGTAGCAAGTAATCTGCATTAGAATACCTTTTGACATTGTACAGAAAAGCGCATATATAAATAGCTATATATAAGAAAAGGATACCAGATAAAAACAAAACCTGAAATAAAAATGTGTTATGCTTAATGGATTTCGACACAGATTGGGGGTAAAGGAAAGACAAATGTCAAAGCCACCAGTAAATGAATTATAATGATAATCGTAATGAATAGTGACAAAAGGAAAGAGTAATGATTGC
Source organism: Orchesellides sinensis (assembly GCA_027744375.1). Taxonomy (NCBI): domain Eukaryota; kingdom Metazoa; phylum Arthropoda; class Collembola; order Entomobryomorpha; family Orchesellidae; genus Orchesellides; species Orchesellides sinensis. Next base: position 12,879 of record JAHZNG010000845.1, read on the forward strand.
TGTTACTGTTTTGCTGATTTCATTAGTTATGTGCATATAAATGAATGCCCTGTTTATACCTCTAATCAACTCACAAAAGGGTTTTGCTAAAAATGCCTTGTTTTCCGACACGATGAGAAGAACTTGCAAAATCATTCACCAGTTGCAAGTTTGCAAGAACCACATGTGTGAACCTAATGATAGTGATCTAACACACATGTGTTTTGATCATTATTATATGCATTTCTTTTTTTTTGCATTTAATGCGTGTGTACAATTTGATAATGGTGATTTCCTATTATCCTATAATCCTTCAAACAATGTTGATACACAAAAAGCCCATCCAAGTCTCTGTCAGTCATTTGTTTGTGTGACTGTATTGTTTGCTGGTGTAAAGTGCAAACTGGCAGCAGACGGTCTCTCATCTGTCATCGAAATTATTCGGCTATTATTTTCGAATTCAATGCAATAGTTGTTCATTCAGTTGTATCGACAGACGACTGCAGTACGTAAACAAATTGCATGAAAAACGTAACAACTTATGTCGTTCAGTTAAATACTGTGCACCTCTTTGTTTTCACGCTTTTGTGTTTATCCTCGACATTGTATTGTTTTATGGAAGATTCCATTCCATCAGTTTGATGCAGGACTGAATTCCAATATTCTTATGATATGATGTTTGCGCGATTTGTCAGTGTCATATAGTGTCATTCATAAAAAAGCGGAATCAGGGGTAGCTGTTATACGTACATTTGTACATATGCACACATTTATGCTAATGCTCCTTCAAAAGTTTGTGTAAAAGGTATGTTTTTAGGAATTGTTTTGCGTGCATGCATGCGTACAAAAGTGGTTTTTGTGCATCATGCACCAGCAGGTCCCGTCGTTCTGCATAGATTTGCTTTTTATTATTTTATTCAATTGTTTTGTGCGTGATACCTCTTGTCAGGTGGATTTTTATT
>JAHZNG010000846.1:0-22262 GCA_027744375.1 Orchesellides sinensis
TGATCTATTTTTCATTAATTATTTAGTATATTTGGTAGTTACATATGATGCTTGTATTTCGCAGATAGACTCCTTTTAAATTGCCTTTCCTCCTATGAAACCCTTTTCATCTAAACATTTTTCAATGTCATCCTCAAAAGATTGCAACATTAATTGAACCCAACTTCAATAATTTAGAAGGCTGGCCGATTCAATCAATCTGAAGACAAAACGCGTGGGTACCAGTCCAGCCATCCTAATAAATATGTCTAATATAAAGTAAGATCATTTTTGTTAGGCGAAAGTTAATAAACATATATAAAATTTGCGCAAGTGTGTACGACAAAATTTATCGTCACTACCAAAAAATCAAATAGGTTAGTAACTCAGCTTCCAATTACAAGAGGCTTACACGACTACTGTTTTAGAACAAAGCACACATCAAATAATATATTGCCTCTTTTAATAAAACTTCAATCTGCAAATGATCAAGGTCGAAGTACGGATAACAAACTCCGCTTAGCCATTTAATGCAGATCAGATTCTAGGTACTCCATCCTTCATTTTAAAATGTAGAATACATATACATTTCGGATGAGATAATAGAGTAAGTGATATTATGTTTCACTGCCAGCTTTATTATCATCAGTGACAGAAACCCAGCCCAACGCACCCAACTTCTTGTAGATGACATTTCTGACAAGCATGCATGTAAGTTGGTTATTGCAAAAAGCTATATTTCACGTAATATCTTATTTCCACCAAGTATCGACGTTTATCTGTTTTTCTTCACTTTTTCACGGCTTGACCAGAGCAAGCTTAGATCATTGACGTTTTCAAGCGTGCACTATGATGTTTTTGACCTGAATGAAATTTTGAAAGTGACCCTACACTTCTACTATATTTTCATGCAATACATTTTATTTTGATTGCGCAACCTTTTTATGAAGCCCTAAAGCAGTTACAATGTCATGAACTTAATTTTCACGAATAAAAAACTTGCCACTGTACCGTACACCAATTTAGTACACAAAACACACCACCACATCGCCCATTCCGAATCTGGTCTGGCCTATCTCACTTTTCAGACGTATCGTTTCGTAAGCACATTACTCGAGGTCCAGCCACATAAAGAATATACACAAGAAAGAGAAACAAAATAGACTGTGTTGTTATTACCATATTTTGTATATAGTTTGTGATAGAGGCTCATCAATAAATCTCTGTGCATTGATCTGACTGATTAGACATGGATCTGCCTCCCTTGGAGGGAACATCTTATAAAAAGACTCAGATGGCCCAACACCTTCCATGACAGGAATGATGATTAAGTGGACAACATAAAAATTACATTTTGTCAGTGGCTGCTGCTGCTACTTCTCTGTAACGAGCAATTGCATCTTGTCCTCTCTCTCTTAAATTGTTGCAGAATCATGTTTGTTCCTTGTTCGTATATTATAAAATGAGACTGCAGATGATGATTATACTGATAATACTACTTTTACTCTTCAAGATACATAAATGATTTCAGTGCACTGGTTTTCTGGTCAACTTCTGGCACTACTCAGAACATACGGGGTTACATCATTTTGACTGGATCTTTTTTATGCCTGGTTATATTAGGATGGTCATCATAAGTCAAAAAAGTAGTAGACGGGAGATGAGCAAAAGGGAACAAGAATTTTTTTATCATACTTAATTCCGTGAGTGTGTGTGTGCCTCTTCATATGTATAAGCCATAACTTATCAAAAGCAAGAGTCATGTATATTGCTTTTTTCTTAGATGAATTACAAGATAAACAAGTCGGGCTAGAAGGATTTTATGAGATTTTAATGTGCAAAAGTCAATGGCATTTGATCATCGAATAACGAGTGGTAGAAGTTATGGGGTATATTAGTGGCTAATAAAACGTTTGATTACCTGCTTTGCTCACTGTTCCCGGGTCCACTATAGCTTGTTCTTGAGTCGTCAATGAGGACAACAAAGGGCGACTTGCAGAAGTTGATGCTACTAATAATGATGATGATGACTGGGACGATGACAAAAGTGTCTTGGGTTCAGAGTTGCCCTTTGAATATGAAAATGATTCCTGTTTTGCTACTGCGTCTACTCCGCAAGAACTGCCTTGGCTCAATGTTGTTTCAAACTGGGTCCCCAAAATATGTTTGTTTTGCTGAGGACAAGAACCATTACTTTTGCTTCTGCTGCAGATTCTGTCATCTCCAGTTTGTTGATAACTATCCACATTTTTCCTTGTCGGCCCAAAATCTCTAGATTCAGATGAGTTCTTGACAACAGAAGAAGTCACCGAAACTGCAGACGAGTCTTGAGCAGCAATGTCGGTTTTGCTGTGTTTTTTATTAGTGTCGGTATCAGTAGTCGTAATGCCTCCCGTATTATTAATTACTTCAATGTTGCTGCTCCTGCTGCCTTCGGCAGTTGAAGTGGAGGATGCTTTGGAGTTGCCACTACAATTCACGACTGACAGGCCAGGTTTTAATGAATTGTGTCTGACTGTGGAATGGACGTCACTCGCTACCAATTTCTCATTCCCTTTAATTTTTTCAACGGCTTCTTCACTTCTTGAGGGATTTCGTGTTGTTTCTGCTCCTGCTGTTGAATTTTTGTGCAATTCCTGATTGCCTCGGATTCCACTAAGAACAAAAAGCTCATGTTTATCTTTTAAATTAATAATAACATTCAAAGATTTACACTCTAGATAACGTTCAAGAAGCGTTACAAGAGAGAGAATAGATCAAGTATGCTTCATATAAACGGTAAGCCGGTAACGGCTTTTATCAAGTCAAAGGCCCCAAATATTTGTTAAATCCCCTGGTTACAATACAGGAACCAACTCCAGCAGTGTATATCTTTTTACCTTTTTTGCAATGCTCATATATATTTATGCTCCTCTTCACTAAAGTGTCATTATTATGCTAGGATCAATGACAAAAATGGACAGCGCATATTATTATACTGTTAGTCAATGGTGCTCATTCAGACCATCATGATTTAATGCTGACAAATAAAATAATACTCAACAAGAGAGGCTTACGTCATTTTCTATTAAATTAAGTTTCTATAAGTGTCTCAAGCGTCATTTTTTCGTCTGTCCACTAAAGAATTCATTTAATCCTTTCGGTACTTATATATCTATGGTTAGCTTGGTTCATTAAATATATAAAATTGTTTGCTATTTTTAAATCGATGCATAAAGAAAGCAACAAAGACAGGCAGACGTGCTATATTGATAAACCAGTATATTTTAAGGGCATTCACCATATAATTCTTCCTTTGATGATGCTTGTTAAAAGTACGTCTTGAGTCTAGCACTTTTTTATGATACGCAAATAATCGTATGTCACGGTCCATGTTTGCCGCTTATCGCTTTACACCACTAATGTTTGTATACACGAACGAAGTTCAACTAGACCAGAATAGGATCAGGAGCTGTGACATTTCATACATGTAACCGTGTAAATATAAAAGTATTATATAGATTATAAAAGAGCAGAATTCCTCTGCCACAAATTTCCATTTGTACACTTCCTTTTCGGTTAACCCTTTGTCATAATGTTTTTTAAATTTTTTTCTTGTCCCCTGAAAGCACGGTACTTGCAGTAATAATAATAATAACAATAATGCAATATACATTTTCATTAATGGAAAATACCAATCCATCGGTTACCTCTAAGTTTCAGCATTATTTACGGTGAATACCTACATTGCTCAGAGTTTTTCTATGACACACAATATTATTTAGCCATCTGGTCTGCTGAAGATCACGGCATTTCATTGAGTGCACTCCTCCATAGACGTATTCAGTTTCCTCACGAGCAAAAAACCAAGAAAATCTGGTTTTTATATAGGAATTGCTATTGATATTGGATATACCGCTATGTGTTACCTATGTACGTAATGTGTATCACACAAGTTCATGGATGTTGTTTAAAACGACACAATCGTCATTATTTTCTTGGGACATTAAGTACACAACATTATGCGATCTATTGGAGAGATATACAACGCATTACATACCTACGATTGCAAAGTTGTTTCATCGTATCGTACGCATAACCTGTTCATATTATATACAGTTCTTCATTACTAACTGGCGGCATGCGACCATGAAAAATCAGGATCAATATCAATCATTCAAAGTAATTTTAAACTGTCAAAAACGCAATGTATCTTTATGCTTTCCCGTTAATCGAAGTTGCAACTAATATTCTGGTATTAATCAGCCTGCATTGGTTATGGCAGTGTGCTATAAAACAACAACGGTCTTTTTTACTTATTACTCCCAGTTCTAATGTATGTGGTTGAGGTAGCCTTCAGGTGATTTAGTGGCCTGTTGAAACAACTATTGCCGGGTTGAAAGGTGTCTTCAGGAGGTGTTAAAAACCCTTGCAAGCTTCTTTACCTTTTTGGAAAGGGATTAAACATGCAAGTAACACAGCTAGTAAGGATGCAGAACGGTGGCGAGGGAGTAGATAGCACAAGATAAACTGCTATTGGAAAGCTGTTACTTGCCGTTGTCTTTAGCCTCAAGAGAGAACCAATTCGTTTTTCTTGTCCACTTGTAATTACAATATAGAAGAATGAAAAACCCTCTTAATTCATTATGTAAACGTAAGTTCTGTATAATGAAGAGTACAGATTGATGAGTATTAGTAATATAATTCTATGTCTATTTTCTTACATGCGTGGAATAAATGTACTAAAAAAATCTGGTGGTCCTTTTTTGCCCATTGCTCCCTGCGTTGTCGGTCTTTAACTTGATATTTGTAACACATTTACAAGTCCGTTCATTAGCAAAGAAACCGGAGCAAGCGTAGGTATGTTTATTACGTATGATGACTCCTCGAGCAGACTTTAATAACCTACCAAGAATATCTAATCTACTTTGTAATTTAGGCTGTAAATGAAGGATGGGGTAATATTCAAGTAAATTGCGTAGAGTAAACAAACGTTTTTGGATGGAATATCTATGTGCCTGGATAACAAATGATTCATCAACACCGCATATCTGTATGATAATGAGCTAGCTTCTTCAGGCATTACATATGTGGTCACAGAAAGTAAACTGCATTACATTTGAAATGCATCAGAAAAAGTTTAAACGAACTTTGGAGTTGAAGATTACGATAAGTTTTTCAAATGCGTAATTGTCATTTTTGCCGAAACAAAGACAGTAAACATGAGTTTAGTTTTTTATGTAAAAATCATCATGTCAAGCTATGCGGAAGTAATTCTTCGACATCCATGATGACATGACTTCCATCAGCTTTCTAGGTAAAGGGTAATAAGATATGCCTACATAACTTGTAATTTGCTTCGTTATGGTGTTCTAATCCTGAACTCTACAGTTTCAATAGCTTCCGATTTCATGAAAGCAGCTTTTGTGAACTCTTTCTAAACCCACATATACAAAGTCACTGTTTACATGGAAGTATTTGCTGTCCCTTTAAACTGGCTGATTTTCTTATAAGCTCTAAGACGAATTTCTTAAGTTATTATTTGCGACAGCAATATAAGATAAGCCGAAACCCTACAGTCGGTGGTAATCTTTGAACTTGACGAGTAAGTGAAATGTGCATTTATGTAGTTGAGGACAGGAAATCCTTCATTTATAAACCGTATAAGGGAAGCAACTTTTGCACAAATTTTGGCTATCATAACGATGTCTGGTGATAAGGCAAATGTCAAAACAAAAATGCGGTGGCTGGCTACAATTTTTACGCGACCTTTAAAACGAGTAATGAGCAATTCCAAGTTTGAAGTACAATGCCACCAACAGGTTCCCGTGAACTTTAGGCAGTTTTTCTTATTGGAATGTTGCAGGTACCACAGAATAAGTTTGCGATACTCTGCGCTGAACGCGTGGGTATCGATTGCATGATGAGTGACAGCTTACATAGGCACTCACTTTACCACTGACTTCGTATCAACCCAGTATGCTCATTTCATATCATAAAATTGGAAAAATGTCTCAAGAAAATTAATGTTACAGAAATCTTTTCTTAACGCATCCATTTTTCATAACAAGTCTGTACACTAAAATTATTTAAAGCTTTTAGTCACCGTCACAAATTAATGGGAAAACAAAGATTAGAAAGAATATGGTTGTTTGACGTAAATTAAAATAACCGTGTAGGTTTTTGCATATGGTACCACATCAAACTCAGCAATTGAAGAGGCGTTATAACATAATAGTAAATGAAGACGAAATTTTTGTAATGATTGGCAAATTTATGCTACATGCTATTGCCCGAGATTATGAGTTCTCAATATATACATATGTATATATGCTAGCAATAATAGTTGCGTTTGTTAATTTTCAAGTTTAAACAGTCCTTCTATCCCGTCAAATGGACCGCAACGGAACAGTAACGGCTGAAGTACTACTTTGCAGAAAAACTAACCTATAGTGCGACAAGTATTTTACAACTTCCACTTCATAGTATCGGTATTTCAAACAAAAGCACATACTTGTTCATAAAAAGTATTCATACAATGAAGTGACAAGCAAGTTACAGTCATAAATTCATAACTAACCTTCACAATAGGTACAATAAAAATAATGGAGCAATGATGATGTAATCTGAAATAATTACCAGTCTTTATTTCGCATTATCCTATTTTCCCGTACTCTCCGCCACTCGCTCTCCTTTGGCGAATGCCGCACGGAAGAAGCGAAGAACAGTGAGAACATGAAAATCTTAACGGTACATTTTTCATAATAATGTAAATAATTTGCTTCATTTATTTCAATTGTTGGACATTTGTGGTATGCATTTACAAATAGAGATTTGATGTAGTAAAATGAGTGAACAATATGAAATTCCGTACAGCAAACATAATACGCGTAGGTATTTTGCATAGACTTTTTGCGAACCTCAGCTCTAACAGGTTCTCCACACATTGTTGTAAAGTAGTATTGTGTACAAATCCGGAAGCTCCCCTTGCATGTGGTCAAGATTTATGCAATATTTTGTTTAGGTATTCTCTATAAATTTTCCTCTAACGCGTAATGAAAAAAGAATGAGAAGGCAATTTTCGTGTAAATTGTTCATATCAAATCAAGAGGGTAAACGGTGGCTTACTTTTCGCAAGTGGTTTATAAGTCTTGAGGTCATGGAAAAGACGCGGCGAGGTAGAAGTCTAAGCCCAAGCTAACTTAAATGTTTTGCACAAAAAACAGGCATGATGATGCGGTGACAATATGATAATCGAATATTTGTATAATCATGTGAAAAGTTCTCATACAAGATATCGACACAAATAGGCATAAAAGATCAAACCATACAGTAATTTAAGGCATTTTCTTTTACCTATTATACTAAAGCATGCAATGCATATACGTATGTATTATGCTAGTAAAGTTGCTGATGAAATGGCGTCCTTCATAAGAACCGCACAAATAAATTATAAACTCTTTAAAATCTAAACTCCACTCCACATACATATTTGCTGCGGGTTATTATTCAAAAAAATGAAAGAGTTCAGGTCGTTTCGTAATGTAACCGCCGTGCATGCATGTTTCGCTCCGCTTCTTCTTCTCATGTAGATTTTCTTATCATCTTAAGAAAAAATCACAATCGATTCCCGTCAACGGTATATCACTAAAGTCAAAAGGAGCAGTTGAATACATGTGAACCCTTTGACAAGCATCACTTGATAGCTGGTTGAGAATTTTTAGAATGCGTTTAACCGTCAGCCTTATTTACGGCGTATGCGAGTGAGAACAACTGAACATCGTGAATTTTAAGATGAGTAAATATAGTAACTTCGTATTTTTGTATACGATCGTTTGTATACTTACTTCATGCATCTTTATATCAGTCATGATTTCCCTCAGCCACTCAGTCAGTCATGATAAGGATTTGCTACAATTTTCACAATCAAAGCTAAAGTTCAGACTGAGTTTTTGCTATGAACAAGATTCATATAATGTAAGCCACTCAGTCAGTCATGATAAGGATTTGCTACAATTTTCACAATCAAAGCTAAAGTTCAGACTGAGTTTTTGCTATGAACAAGATACATATAATGTTAAAAAGGCTGGTTGAAAGTACAATATAAGTCCTATTCTAACCGAATTCCATATCTTTGTTTTGCAATTAAGACACATGTCCATTCACATTACGTATGTCAATAGAAAAGTATGCAGAATTTTGTACCCTCCGGAATTACGTAAATTCCATTTAGACAACAATATGTCTACTGGTATTCAAAAAATTCATAGATTACAATGCATTTTTTTGTTCTATTGTATTAGGTTGACTGGCATTGTTGGTACATACCAAACCTATTAACTTTCGGGTGCATTTAGTGAGCTAAAAGCTTAAAGCATCACATTACTCAAAAACTGTAGCCACCCTTAAACAACAATACTCCCAGAGAAAACATTGAAAAAGTAACGTAAGGACATGATCACCATGCAATAGAAAAGGATGGAATAGCTTCCATAAGGAATCGCTTGCCCTCCAACCTTTAATACTCATCATCAAAAAGCCCCGTCTTCCCTCCGCCTCTCTCCCTTGGCTACACTGTGAGGTTTCCGTAGCTCACACACATAGAGGTTAATCGGAGAAGGTGAAGTTACGCTGAGAAAATTCCGTCAAAGTGAAGACCTCCCAGATGCATCTTAAAAAGTTAAAAACTAGATGAAAAAAGAAACGAGTATAATCTTTTTGAGATCAACAGTATTCAAAAAAAATAACAGGTAAACAAGTAATCTCCTCACCTTTCCTTGCTTGCTCTTCTTCTTATTTACATATATGTCAAAAGAAAAGATACAAAATGAACATGCTTTCTTTAAAATTGAAAACAAACTTTTTAATTCAATCTACCCGAGTTTACGGTATAAATCATCATAGCTTATATCAACCTTCCGTCGATCGATACATAATGACCTTTATATAGATCTTTTGCCTTAAACCCATTTATTTTGGCATGTACAGGGAAACCCATTCAAGCTAAAACTGCTTTTCAGAGAGTCATCATATTATTGAATTCTACACATATTACATTCATTCAAGTATGATTAACCGGTAAAATTCATTATGGACATACATACTTTCAGAAGAATAGGACAAGTTTTACAATGTTGAACACAAGAGGTTTGCTTGCTCTTGTTTCGTGATGATCATGGTTGAAAACATGCAAAATATTATGCTCTGGTATGTACTTAGGTACAACATAATATGCAATCTACTGATAACTTCCATGTTTGTTGCTCTCATCTTTTGCACACAAATCATGAGTAAATGATAATAATAATAATAATCAACATTGTAATAATGTTCACCATTAACTTGAATGATTATTACTAAATCAACATTTTAGGAGTTGTATGAAGACGATACTAATGACTACGTATGTGCGTACAAAACATGATGATAACAACAATCACCATGATCATCAGAGGGGTAGGTTTAGAAGATGAAGAAAGCTATTTACACGAAGCAAAAGAAATTGTGCTCTGCTCTGTTAGAATTTAAAAATGCAATTTTCGTGCCATCTGCTTGCTCCTTTACACAGATTTATTCTGAACAGGCATGCACGGAATTCCAGAATGTCTCTATAATTCAGTTTCAAGTAAGTTTTACCAATTTGGCAGTTTGGCAATCATGTTTTTATGCAGAGATGAGAACAACAAGTGCACATTTATTACCTGTAAAAATTCATAATTTTCACAATGCACTGAGTTCAGATGATAAGATCAACATCCTAAAATGGACTAGTTTATTTACAAATGCGTGAAGTTGTTGCAGGCATGCATACAAAACATTAAATTATGTTTACACTGAAATCGTGTGGGATCCTTGTTATTACTTCATCGCTTGAAATAAAGTGTATTAATAAAGCGTATAAAAATTTCTTTCATAAATGAATGCATGTTTGACGTAAAAATTTGAGATCTGGTTTAAAACTTTAAATCATAGGCCTTATTGCGTGTAATTTTTTGGAAAAACAGTTCATCACTTGAAACATTTCAGCTCATATTTCATTTTGTAACACCACCAAAAGAGCAAGTACTCACCGTCATGTTCAAGTAAAGTACGACCCAGCCGATTTTTTACAGAATCTTACCAAGACTTTGACATGAGGAATAAACAAAGCATATCAGATGAAAGTTGTGAAAAGGAGCCCTGTCTGCTTCAAGTCGTAAAACGAAGATGTAACACAGTTGATGTATTTTGTGTTCACCATAATCTACATGTAAAATGCAGTGTGCATTTAAGTACAAGTAAACAAAATCAAAGTTGGTCAGTCCAGTGCCAGTAAGGCGCTTCAAACTTGATCTTCTAATTTTCGTATCAGGCATAACGTTTGTATGCTAGAGAGAATTGAAGGACGACACGATGAATCTTAAAAAGTTGACTCATACTATGGATCCTTACTTACTTTGTGAACGTCATACTTTTAAAACAAGTCAAGTTATTTTTATAAGGGTTTCAGACAGCAAAAAATCTCAATTCAGTATCGTATTCTTTTGTATGGTGTATGGTTCCAGTCAATTCCTCGTCGGCTCGAATTCGTGTAAGTCTGGACACACGAGAATAAAAAAATTATGGTATATTGGTTCATAGGTAGTAGTAAACCGATGTAGTTCTTTTGCTTTGTAGGAGGCCTCCAACCAAGTACGTCTTCACACCCTTCTCATGTCTTATTTCACTCAAGTAAATCCCTATCCTTCTTAAGACCTGTGAGACTGACGATGATGACGGTTCATTTCTCCTTTAGTTCAAATAATATCCCACGATTTCTCACCCTCTCTTGCTCATTAGAAAAACTGGAGAATCAAGAATATGAATATGTATATAAAAACTCTGTATTTTGTTACATGTACATAAAAACAAAAATATGTATCCTTAAAGGCCGTTGCAGGCGAAGTAGTCTAAGTTATAGGTGGGTACTTGGGTCAAGAAATAGCTTGATTCAGTCTTAGTTAGTTGTCTACGCAAAGTTTTATTTAGTTCGTCATTGATGGACTGAAATAGCATAAGAAATGAAGTTAATATGAACAATGTGTTTTGATAATGTATTCGATGACAGTTTTCTGTAAAATTGTCGGCTAAAATATCGCTTCATCGTCAAAATTCCATGTTGTACTTCTCCAAACACCTAGTTTTTTCTTTGATCATGAGTACTAAGCTTTTATGGAAACAACTTTCTTTCTTAGGCTAAAATTACATTTACTGAATGAAAAAAAAGCTAATAAGTATATTGGTTCTAAACCACAGACCAGGGTTACGGCCTATGTTTTGCTGAATTTTTAAGAGTGCCAGCCACCTATTTATATGGGATGACTGTAATTGCAATTTAGATACTTTCTTCAACACTTGAAATTACCGACGAAGGAAGTACCTTGACAAATCGAATGTTTTTGGTTTCAATTATAAAGATTAAGTAAATATGACTGTTTGTTTTAGCTCGTAATGACTTTAGGGAAAACCAGGATAGTCCAAAAGATGGCTAAAACGACACATACCGCAATGGATTTTTAATAAAACCGTAACCAATGTGCGTTTGAGGTGGCAGAAAAAACGTGCTTCTCTAGACATTTAGTAAACCAACAGAGCCATAAACATAATGAATGTGAGCAATCGACAGAAAACAAACAAGAAATCTCATTCTCGAATTTATCTCTTTCTGTAAGCTTGAAAACTCACGGCTCGAATTTGATTTAAGAGTGGTTCTTAACAATATAGACTGCCATGCTATGTAGTAATATGCGTAACCAACTTATATGTAGTGATAGGAAATAAAAAAATGAAAAAAGGGAACATCATACGCATACGAAACAAAATAACACATCTTACTCAGCACTTGTATAACACTCAAAACCTCAAGAAGAAGAAAAACGAAGCCACGCGGTGATTCTTTAGATGGTGTTCTCTCTCCCCACAACCTAATCTGTACTTGTCAATAGTTTCAAACCAAAAGAAATTAAAGAAAGAGAGACGGTTGTGCGTGTAAAAAATGAAGCTTTAAAAATCACTTATTGAACTGCCATTTCTTCGCGTAAGTAATGTCTAATGTGTAAACAACTGTATATAGTTAAAAAAGTTTAGTGCAACATGTTCTGGGCAAGATCATTATATACATACTATTCACCAAAAATGTGATGTAGAGCATTGGCATTGCAACTATAAGATCAAAGTTATATCGAATATATAGGACTATTTTCCGGGCGTTGGCTCCTACTCCATCCCTTCATTCGTTTTTTGTGTCCATTTCTCAAGATATGCTAATTATTATTGTCAACATGCAACATGAAGTGTCATTTTTCATGTCACGTGCATTTTGAACATTTAACTCAAAACAAACATCTGAACTACAAATCATCTATTTAAAGTTTTGTCAAATAAGCCTAAAATCTATAAAGTAAAAATTGTTCAAGAGCTTTTATTTTCTGATTATTTCCAAATTGGGTGTAGCGGTTTGTTTTACACACCAGATTTTAACATTTAACGCCCGAGACTTCTGTATGGACCTGCAAAGTTTACTAAGGTAAGTCTACTTCCATTGAATTAAAAAGGTTATGTGATGCCAAAACTTCCTGCGTTAATTGTTTCATATAGCAATCAGAACAGCAAAATTGGTAAGCAATCGACCAAACCAAGTAATAAAATTCTCAATGTACTTAATCACATCGCACCTATTACTGAAGAAGGCTACCTGATTTATATCTCCTTAACACAATATTAATATTAGTTCTTCTTAACATTTCAACCATTAAAGAATGCACTCTCACTGGTTTTTTGCTTGATTTGAGTTGGATAAATGAGCAATGATAGCAAAAAATGATTAGTGTATGAACTTAATTCCCTGAATCCATCTCAAGAGCTGTACAGCATATACCCATGAGCAGTACCTATATTTGTTAAGGGTTAAGGCATCCATAATTTTCAAACGACACGCGTGGTGCATCAACCTTGATTTTGGCAGGAGTCGTCAAACAGCAAACCATGGCAAGTTGAGTAATAGCTCCGTCCAGTGCATTCGTTTTTTTTGGTAGTGTAGAGGGACTCTCCACTTGAAATGTGTTTCGTGGTGCGAAGAACCTTTCTTCGAATTATGAAATGAACTCGAGCAAGTGAGGATTATGTTCCAGATTAATTTACAAACGTACATGTGTGTATACAATTCAGAGGAGATGAGCGGCACAGCCGAAATAGTACGCATTGCTTTGTTATATGATCATTTTTGGTTTGTATACATATACGTAAAATATGTATTCTTAAGAGTGAACTTGCACCTGTCCCCGGCATCAAACAAATGAGAGCCTGCGTTACAAATAGATATTCCTATTTAAAACTATAATCTTCAACGAGTGACATCGCGTAAAAATTCGCTAATATAACTAGTGTCTGTAGTGACATTCAGAGATTAAGCCAAACTGTATTGTTGTTAATGAGTGGCAGCTAGTCCTTTAAATGGCATCATTAAAAATGGGATACCATAAAAGCAACCAAAGACATAAATGGAAAGCAAAGCCACGCTATTACATTTCCACCAAGATACCACCATCACACTTGAGCGCTAAGAAGTAATCGGAGATTAATCGGAACTATAAAAGCCGTAACATATACATCCACACTTCAGATCTTACCGCAGCTAGGATAACGATTATTATTTCTTGATATTAATCTTGGGTCTTTATTTATACAGCGGTTGTAGGTAAAATTTTTATACTTATCCTCTTGCATGTCTTCAGTTTAAGTTTAACACAAAAAGTGCTAAGCCTGTTATAGTCCTGTCATTTACTACGTTGCGTTGCAGGATATGCACAAGGATAGCCATGTCTGCCAAAATTTGTATTCTAGTTGTAAGATATTTTTTTAACATTATGCGTGTATGTCTTTGTCAGATTTAAATCCACTCTGACGGGATTGTGAAGTGTGGCATTAAATTATCAATTTATTAAGTCATTATCTACGTAAACATTTGCAAGGAAATTGGGAGTTTTGTCTAGTCATTCAACTATCCCTTTGTTTTCAAACAGTCTAGATGATTGTGAATACGATGAGGAAACAAGTTAAAACTGCGACGATTACCAATGGTTGCCTTTAAACTGCATTAACTAAGCATATAATTGCAAGAAAATGCCAAATCATAACATAAAAGTGTACTTCCTTTCTCAATTCAAGTCCAAGGATACAGATTTGGCTTTATTGTTGCAAACTACAATTACGGTTAGTACTACAAAGGTTTCAGATGATTTTAGTTTGTTATTGCTTTAATCGTTTCAACAAAGGTAAATTTTTCATCAATACCCATGCCTGTCTAAAAACCCTCTTCCTTCTGTTGTCATTCTAACAATGTCTAACAATGTTTTCAGAATTGATGCGTAAGGTTAATCTAGGAATCCTAAACGCTAGCGGTGAACGGCTATTTTTATGTGTTTGTGCTTACGTTGTCTCTACTCAACGTGTATTTCTTTCAATGTTGTTCTAGCAAATTGACTTGGTGTTAGCACTTCAAAACTAGCGTAGTACATATGTATGTATATGTTACTATTTATTAGACAATGTACTTCTTATAACAATGAAGATGATGCTATAATACATAAACAATAAACATTTTAAAAACAGAATATTTCCTTCAAGAAAGGAATAACGTTGATCATTTATGCTGTCACAATGGAACCATCATAATTTCACTTTCTGAATGTCAACTAAAGCATGCGGCAAAAATAATGCGTATAACGATTTGACGACCATGTGGGTCTGACAACTAACTGAGTAGCATTGTCATTTGACTGTAAAAATAAAGGCATGCGACGGATTTATACTGGTGCCAACAACTAAAGTTTAAAAATACCATAATTCACGTTGTATAAATGGTTACTTACTACTACAATGTTACACTTATGTACATATTATGAAAAAGGAATAACGTTGATCATTTATGCTGTCACAATGGAACCATCATAATTTCACTTTCTGAATGTCAACTAAAGCATGCGGCAAAAATAATGCGTATGACGATTTGACGACCATGTGGGTCTGACGACTAACTGAGTAGTATTGTCATTTGACTGTAAACATAAAGGCATGCGACGGTTTTATACTGGTGCCAACAACTAAAGTTTAAAAATACCATAATTCACGTTGTATAAATGGTTACTTACTACTACAATGTTACACTTATGTACATATTATGAAAATAGCCTTTAATTAATCAACCTTGACTCTGCATTCGCCCCCAATTGCGAGTGGTAATGTACAATGGAGCCTTTTGTAAGCACATTGTGCAGCGTAAGCATATTTGCATAGATCAGATAAGCACAGAACACAATTGTCGTGTTAAAAATGCATCAATTAAGATCTCAACTAGACGGATGAGAAGAGTAAAATTATAGCATGTGTGCCCTACCCCCACATGTCCATTTCATTCACCCCCAGCTATATCATTTATAGCGACCCAAAGGCTGATCTGATTTTTGCGTAGAGCCCTCAATGTTAATCGAGCGAGTGTACAAATGTTTGTACGTCTGTTGGAGAGCAGGAACAGACAGCCAATAAAGTCAGGATAAAACAGAGCCTTCAGTATCATTTTAGTGTCTCCTTGAGTTATCATAAATAAGGTTGTTGAAGAGATCAAATAAAAAGAAAAACAAAAGCGAACTAATAATAATTGTAGCATTTTAAACCATGACTGAGTCGTTTGCAGAGATCTTGCATATCTGATGAACTAATATGGTCCATTGCCTATAGATGCCTTCTTTGTATTAAGATGTTATATCCTTCGTTCATCATTAATAATCCTCAAATGTACTGTGTCAGTCTGATTTGTACGTGGCTCTTTCGTTAACCTTATTTTTCTTGGCTTTTCTTGGAATAGAGGTCTTTTTCCCATTTTCATATACAAAATGTATCATGATCATTTCCCTTTGTGCAAGTAAGTGGGCAAAACTTGAATTTCCTTAAACATCTTTTACCCTTGAATTAGTAGGAGAGCAGATATTGAAACAAAACATGTCAGTTTTATAAACAATGCCATATTTAAAGGAGGCCGAGGCAAAGATAGACTAGTAATGTGTAAGGGTGGTTGGTATTGAATTGGTTTATGCATAAATTTTATTAAAATGGGCTTAGAGATTAATAACGACAAAATCTGATTGATGTAAACTTAAACCACATTTGTAGTCAAATTAATTCATGCATAGATACATACACAGTTATACTTAAGTTGGAGCACACAGGGTAAACTAAAGACTGTTGCAGAAATCGATTAAAGAATGCAGATATTAATCTCAACCTGATGCTGGAATGTGGCAGTATCAAACTATCATACAAACTTCCCGAAACAAGTCAAATTATAAAAGGTGTCAAACTACTNCAAGTCAAATTATAAAAGGTGTCAAACTACTTTCCTATGATATCATGAAGAATTCCAAAAATGGAAGAATTAAATTGAACAAACATGGCTTTCTGTTTTTCCAATGATTTTCAGGCATAACAACATATGAGCTAAATGGACAGCTACCATTAGTGAAGCGATAAAATAGGCGGAGATTTATTGTCAAATGTTTAAGGACCATTTCACGGCTCTTTTTACAAGCGTGTTATGTTTAAAATGGATTTCTAATACGTAGAAAGAAAAAATATTAGCTTGTTTATTGAGATGATGATCCTCACACTTATTTTTGTCCACACTGACTGTAAATTGCATAAGGCCATAAAACAAGATGAGAAAATTTGCGTAATTTCTTTTTGTAACATCCAAAAAACTATATTCTCCTTGGGATATTTTTTGACAGTTTTCCAAATTCATCGATGGCTTATTATGTGTGCTTAATCATAAAGACAAGCCGTTGAGGAAAATATGTAATCAAATAAGATATTAAAATATCATTAGTATGCCTCTGTATATTAAATTTCAAAATCAGTCATAATAATAGCTTTTACCACCTGCTTCAATAATTCAAATCGACAGGTGCTTCTTACTGGGATGGTTTTGTGATTTGTCATCTTTGCGAAACCAAGCATAACAAATTTCCTTTTAAAGGGGAGTATTGATGACTGCTATTTTCACATCTTTGTCTGATTACAGCTACGTAGTCCCATGAGCAAATTCCTGAGGGAGAAAACTACTAAAACAATTTTGTTTTTTCTCTGTATTTTATAGTCACTCAAATAAGCATTCCTATTTGAGACCGTATTTGGAATAAATTGTTTATGTTGGAATGGAATGCACGTAGCGTAGTACAGCTTAAAATGGTAAAAGTATAACAATGACTTTTTTTACTTCGTGAATGCATGTGTGCATTGCATAATACATTTAAGGTGTCTACAAACTGTACAGCCTTAAAAATTTGTTTATCTTTTGATCATTGCTACACAGACACAATCAGTTCGCGACTACTAATTTGCATGAGAAATCATGCGCCTTCCATTTATTTTCAGTAACAAAGCCGGATTTAATAGTCAGCAGAACCAGACAACCAAACACAGAGAGAGACCTCCTGTTATGTAAATATTTTTTGCAATTCCTCTTCATATTATTCCTGCAGAGAAGGTAAGGAGGTCGCAATCCTCATAAAACTAATTTGAAAAGTCAGTGACTAGCTAAGCACAAATAAAGAAACTGACCGAGCAAAATGAATCTAATCCGTGAAAAAAAACTTCAATAAATGAACTCTCTTCTCTTTTAGTTTGCAAAGCATGGATCATAGGAGGAGATATCTTGAGAAAAAATGCTAATCGATTTTTGCTAACAGTCACAAATAATTGCTTCTGTCGATTTTTACAACTGTGTCTTCTTTTGTGTGGCTTTAAAAGGAATGATTAAACGGCTATTTATTCGAGGTTACATGATATAAATACTGCTGTTTTACATTTGGCAACTATAATAAATCTGCAATCTACATAACAAAAAATATTATTGTTCTCCTTTCGAATGGCAAGGTTCACAAAAGAAACTGCGATCTCCAACCGTTGAATTTTCAAAAACTGATAACCTCAATGGATGTATAAACTATAAACTACCTTACAAGGGTGCCCAGTCGGATCCGAATTAAGTAAATAGTTATTTATTATAATAAAAACCTAAAAATAATGTTCGTACACTTTTCATTGCTTTTGAACTTAAGATTTATTGATTTCACAAATCCTGATTGGCATATTTAAAACCTTTTTACAACGACAAAAAATGCCCAAAACACTCAAGGTAATGGTGATACATAGAATTACTTATTTTTTTAACGTGTCCACCTTCGTTACAAGTAGTACGGCTTTGAAATAAAATGAATTCCTGCTCAAGTTACTACTTCTTGATTGCTTGTTTACAAATCTATATATTTCTAGAGTTTGATCCCAACAAACGCTTCAACCCTTTCCACCTGTACTCAACGTTAAGGAATTTATATCGTAAAAAGATTTGCTTCAAATTGAATACTAGAATTTTTTGGAACTAAAGAGCACCAGGTTGTTCAAGACAATGATAGTCAGCATAAAAGAAGAGAAAACAATGAGATCCTCACGATGGCATGGATTTTTTGGCTGTTTTAAATCTTCTTGTTGAACAAGTTACTTCATATAATGTAGTGTTCATATTTTAACTAAGAAACAATAGATATCTTAAGTCGACTTACGATGGCATCTATTCACAGACTTGAATTACAACACCATGGATTAAAAAGAAGAGTTGTGCACAAGTGTTGGTGAAACGGTTAAGAAAGTAATTCACGGTGCGAAGCTGGTATGTTTCTTTATTTAAAACATATTCAAAGACGAAACTGATAAAAAAGTGAAGCAAAACATCATCACTACAACACCATCAACTTCAGCAACAATCACCAAGCCACATTGTACTTATACTCTGATACAATCGTAAAACTTGCTGACTCACTTGGAACCGTGTGTAGTGATTTCAAATCGAGTGAAATGCTATCCTTTCAAACCCTCCATGAACGTGCTTTATAGTAAATGTGTAATGTATGCGCACGTATAAAGTTAATATCTGATACTGGAGATCATCAAAGAAAAGAAAACCTTAAAATTGTTTCTATCTTTGGTCATCTTGACAAGTCAGGTAAAGGATGTACTACAAAATCCATACCATGTCCCTTTTTTGTCTCACACACTATGCAAATATTCATCCGGATAAACGTCTTTGGGTTAGTAAAAATATCAATGCAATGTCCGTCTAGACAAGTCACATTACGAGGGACACGGATAGAAGACGATGAAATGTTGTTTCAGAAAACTACTTTTGTTTCACGTAAAAACTACGACAATATGCTTGTAAATCCATAAATGTTCTTGTGTTTGTAGCACAATGAATGGCTAGAATGAACATTTAAATGAATAATAATGTTCTTTTCTAGTGTACTTGATGCCTAGAAAAGGTCATCCGGCTGAATTACACAATCTAACTTTTAAAAAGGGGAAATGACCAGAATGCTTAATTTACTTTCAGCAACATCAGCCATCTAAAACAATGATTTCATGACTTTCCGTTCTTTAGCACACTGTCGCCATCAAAACGACCAACAATATAGTGAGTATCCGAAGTGAGTTGTTCATTTAGGAAGGATAAGTCCCGAACAAAATGTGTACGTTAGTTATCACAGCTAAGGATTGCGTGACAAACTGTAGTGCCAAAATACATGTCTTATCAGTCTTTATTTTAAAAATACAAAGGTAATGAAATCTCATCCAAAGATTCGGTTTGTGATGTGCAGGAAACTGCAGATCGAAATGCAAGACTTTTACCAAGCTCAACAATAAAAAACCATCGCGATCGGGAGTAAGAAGTTTGGAAAAATTTACACCCACATAATGCCAGGGTGTAGACTGATTGATTTAAACATTGGCCAATTACCCTCTCACGCATTCACAAGTTGTACAGACTTAAGCAGGACACTGTCACATGTCAGTATTGTGGATTTTCT
Source organism: Orchesellides sinensis (assembly GCA_027744375.1). Lineage (NCBI taxonomy): Eukaryota > Metazoa > Arthropoda > Collembola > Entomobryomorpha > Orchesellidae > Orchesellides > Orchesellides sinensis. Next base: position 19,893 of record JAHZNG010000846.1, read on the forward strand.
CACCTGCAGAAGTCATTGAATTAAAATTTAACTTGCTCCGTTACCGATTCAAGTTTTCCACAAGCCACCACCACTCCAAAGGCAGTGAACCGTTCAGAATATTATGTGATTATCTACGTTTAGTCATGGTTTGAAGGTATATTCATATAATATAAAATGCTACTGTTGCGACAACTTATTGTAAAGTAAAAAGACGAAACTTTAATGACAAACAATAACAATAAAAGTCATTACCATGTGCATGATGTAATATTTAACAGAAACATTTTTTCCAAAGTACTACTGTATTTCCATAAACGGATCGGCTGGGCTGCTGAATGGCTTCAACAGTCGGCAAGCCTTTCAGCCTATCCCATTGACTATGCACATAAATATTGAATTGAATAGCTCATTTGTTGAGCAAAGAAAACTGCTGCTACTTTTACTACTGCCATAATCTGTGATGGGAGCAATCTAAATTCCAATTATCCTAATAAATCCCAATGACAAAACATGTTGATCGATCCAATATAATCGTCAAGTTTGACATCACGTTGGTACACCTTTATGACAATTTTTAAAAGGCGAGTTCACTCAAATACTTGAACTTTTAACATGTATACCACGTTTGTATTTTTTACGTATATACAAGCGAGTATTTAGTAAGTCTTGGGCAATTCAATTTAGGGTTATCTTAAACGAGGTATAAGAAACACAACTGAAATCGAAAACAATGTAAAGGGAAAGGATGCATATATGACGACAACTTGTTCAACCTGTCAATTTAATCTTTTCAGCTAATCCAGAGACGATCAAAAGATTTGCAAGCCTGTTTAGGTAAGTTAGACACATCTAGCAGAAAATGCATCGTTTATGTGTACATTGTTTGCTTACGTGTGATGATGATGATCGTGATCTGTCAATGGTTGACGTATTGAAATAAAGTAATGCAAATAAGGGTATTTCTTATATGTATATATAAAAACCAAGAGGAGTGTACAGGTCACGAGTTTTTCTATATTGAAAGTCAGTGCCAAATGCCAAAAAATTTATCTTGTTATCCTTAAGGATTAGTATTGTCTTTCACAGATGCTTACAATAATTCCCCTGCTAGCTGATTGCAAATATTACCCAGACATTGTTCGCTTACATAGTATGTATATTTAGTAATGATAAAAAATTAAAAGTCAGATAGTTGCCAAATTAGCATTCAAGCCCCGTTGGAACGAGCAGTCACGTCAAACTAGTTTAATTTGATTGTTTACACCAAATAAAGATAGTAGGAAAAATTGTCTGATGTGTTTCTACATCATGGAAGATCCATATCAACGTATAAATCTGATGAAGAAGAATTACATGAAGATTGTGATATGAACAAAAAGGAGACGCTTAGTCGGAATAATTTGGTTTGTATATTTTCCATTTGCATCATCGTCCTTCTCAATAATTTTTTTTTACCGTGTTAAGAAACATTTGTAATAACAAACATGTACACAATAGTTTAACCTTGCCTTGCAGTTTTTATGTTTGTATTTTTGCATGTGGTAAAAAAATTCAATTTGAATTCTTAGGAGCATTCACCTGCTTAACTAAATCTATGATTAACTTCTAGATTTGGAATGTTTTTCTGAGCAAAATCCCCAACAAGATTGTTTTCTCCAATCGTCTCGTTCATTGACTAAAAGATTGCATCTATATTTATTAATAAATATTTGATGGCTATAGCATAAATTGGCTCTTTGTAGATTTAGTAATGTTTTTAAGATGAATATAGGAATTCGACAGATAAAGATGGGTGATGTGATGATGTTCTGATGACACTCCTTTCCGCCTTTCAAATTAGCATGAACTCGTTCGAGCCTTCATGAAATTTACATGAATGAATATTTTGATAGATTCCTAATTGGTTCAAGAAAATGGAGAGACGGGTGATGTGATGATCTGTTGATGATAACATGAAACATAATGATTTAATCAGCATATTTTTATCTTCCATTCAGAAAAAAAATTAGAAGTTGTACGGAAAACAGATTAGGGAATGGTTCATTGCAAGTATAAATAAGTATATATATATGACGCTACACAAAAAAAGTCCAATAAGGTTAATAACCTAAGATATGTTATGCAACTATTTAATGATTATAAAGATTATACACTGTGCACATCTAAACGCGACCTATATCCGGACAAATCCTTTAGGAATATGCATCTTATCTTTATCATAATACCTATGTCCACCAACGATTCGTATATATGAATCTACCGTAGTGATTTACTGAATTTACAATTAATCGCCATCCTTGAGAAGGAGGAAAAATGGATACAAAAATCTGCATTAAAGCTTTTCTGCGTACGATGCATGATGCATTAACAAAGCAATATTTGCATTAT
>JAHZNG010000847.1:0-15526 GCA_027744375.1 Orchesellides sinensis
GTCATTTTTTTAAAAGTCAATTCGAAAGGGTAAGAAGAAGCGCTTTCTAATTCGCACATTCCGAAGTATAAGTGGACCTTTAATCGCCCAAGGATTATTCAAGAAAACAATGTTCTATATCCATAGCAACATCTTTAGTGGACGATTTTGTCACTCATCATCATCATCATCAACGACCATCATCTTTAATCGCTCAAATTCTTTTTTAGTTACTTTTCAGAAGATTATAAAAAGTTGGCTGATAATCAGCATCTTTAAAATTCGCGCGTAGCTTGATTATTTTTGAGTAGCTAAAGATCGTGTTAGTAGCTAAAAATTCACCTCTATTGTAGTATGGACGCTCTCATTTAGAAGTCCCTCTCTAATTAACCTGCCCCAAACACCGCTTTTTACATTTCACACGTTTCTCTGTAATCATGGTCAAAACTACGCTCAAAACCAACTAAAATTAGCAAAAATTTTGTATTGCGTTTTAAATTGAATTTTATTGCTAAAACAATTACAGATTAATGGAAAACTCGAGGTTACTTTAAAATACAGGAATACGAGGGAAAAAAAGTAACGGCCCTGAAAATGCCCCTCTATCATTTTAAAGCCTCTGAGAGCTGATTAGGTGTGAGTTACTAGTAGTAGACGCCCTGACAGTACGTATTTGAACTGAATACCAACATCTGAATATCTTATGATATATGACAAAATCTAATCCGTATATGACATTTATGAACAAAATATTTTTACAAAAAAAAAAACTCACAAAAGAAGACAGCAAGAAACGGACTGGTAGTAATAAGTTTATCAAGCATCTTCTTATTAACAGCTTCAATCTCATCAGCAAGCTCCCGATTATCATCATCCGTCAACCAGTCGAGAACTATATAAATATACATTAATTCAATGCAAAAAAAAAATTTTTTTTAAACGATGCAAAAAGTTTGTGAAACTAACCAGCCTCCTCATTCTTCAACTCCCCTTCATAAAGCAAAGGATTCCCATTCCGAAAGAACACAAGAGCCGGAAAAGTGGTAATCCCATACCGTTTCGCCAACTGTGGATCAGCTATCTTAACCATATGTATCCCATACGTATCACACTCATCATCAATCTTCTCCAACTCCATCAGTATCGTGTCACATGATCTACACGGTTGCTTATCTAAAGAAACATATCATAATTAAACCTCTAACAAAAAATAAATAAAATAAAAAATTAAATAAAAAAAACTCACAAAAAAACACAGCAAGATAATGAGTCTCAAGAATCTCCTGTTCAAGCATCCCTCTCGTAACCAACTCAATCCTGGACTCAGTCCTATGATCAATAACCCAATGCAACACATCCTCCTCACTCGTCAAATCCCCTTCAAAAACACTAGGAACCCCGTTTGAAAAATAAATCAAAGCCGGAAAATCATGTACACCCTGACTCGCAGCAAACTCTAAACTTGGAGTTCTGTAAAACGTCACTCCATGTCGAGCCACCTCATCATCCACATTTTCCAACTTCTCAAGGATTTCTCGGCATGTTGCACAGCCAGCAAGGCGGACTACATTGTTTTTTTTTAGTAAAATATGAATAATATTTTTCATAATAATTTTTAAAATGCATTATTGATGAATTCAATTAAATAAAAAACTAACCAGCCTCCTGCTCAACACTCTCAGGCTTATCATCCCGTTCCTTCTTCTTCTTCTCTTTCTTTGGCGCTTTATCAGGATCACAAGCACTACATTGCGTCTTATTATCTTGAAACAAACCAAAAAAAAAACCCATCATATATTTAAAAATTCAAAAAAAAACACACACATTGCTAACAAAATAGTAATAATAAAAAAAAACTAACAAAAATAAATAACAACACTCTCCCCATCTTCATCATCATCATCATTCTCACTGCTACTATCCCCTTGAATCAATTTAGCAACCTCTTCCCCATTCACCTCCTCAATAGCATTACCCCCAGGATCCTTCCTCATCAATAACCACTCGATTATCTTTTGTGGAGATCTCAAGTCACCTGCAAATATCACTGGCTCATCTGCTCCCAACCTTCTCACACACAAACACAAAATACAATAATTAACATAACTCTTCATATAAAATTATAATTTTTATAAAAGTCCCACAAAAACAATGTACCTGAAGTAAAGTAAAGCAGGAAGAGCATGAACCCCCCACCCTTTAGCCAACTCCCAATCATCAATCCTAACAAAAGCAATCCCATTCTGATCCGCATCATCATCAATTTCCTCCAAAGCACTAACAACCCTCTCACACTGTTTACAATCCGTCTCACTAACTACACAAAAAAAACACACACAATTTACAATAAAACCTGACCAAAACGAATTAAATACCAAAAAAATAAATCCTTACAAAATAGAACAGCAAGATGTGGTGTATTCTGACTCATCCGTTCAAGCATTTTCCTATTAACAACCTCAATCTGATCTTTAAGAATCATATTCTCAGGAGCAGTTAACCAGTCAAGCATCTCCTCCTCATCCTCAAGATCATCCTCATACTTAATATGTCTCCCCCTCCTAAACAACACAAGACCAGGAGGATCCCTAACCCCATACTTCTTAGCCATTAACGTATCAGGCATTTTAGCAATAGGTATCCCAAAAGCAGCAGCATCCTCAGCAATCAAAGAAGCACGACGTAACGTACGGGCTGACTGATCATCGCTATAATTTGAGACTAACACAATACACCAATAATTTAAAATTAAATTTCATTCAATTTGATTTTTAAAAAATTGTAAATTGTTTAAATATATAATCTCACAAAATACAACAGCAAGATAATCAGAGTCCCCAATAAGATCATCAAGGTCAGCACGAGTGAGTTCAGGCAGAGCTTCAAACTGTCTCTGGTACACGAGCCAATGAAGCACTTCACCTTCCTCCAACAGGTCGCCTAATATACATTTCATACAGGTTTTTTAAAAACTAAACAGTTTTGGATGTAATAAATATGCAGTTCTATGGAGACGATCCATAATATAAATTATCCAGTGTTCACCCATCCAAAATTCGTAAAAAATCGTAGTAACCATTTTATTTTCACTTAAAAATGAACCACGAGAGAGAGAGAGAGAGATGCGATATATGCCATGAAAAATAAATTACACGATTACACAAAAGTATATTTTTTTTGTATAAAATCATATTTCTCCAGGAAATCACGAAAAAAAAACCATTTTGACGTTTTTTATTTTATAATGTTACACAACCATTTTCCAAAAAAAACAAAACAATCATCAATCATCGCGTAGATAAAAATGACACAAAAAACACCAGCCACGAAAATTATGTACACATTTAACAATCACGTATATATAAAGATTTGTTGAGCAAAATTATCCTTTTTGTTTTTGTTTTATCATGCAAAGTTAATAAATTAATTTTTAAATATAATTTTTTTTTACACATGTAATAGGAACGGAAAGAAGAAGAAATACGAACACATTAAATACATATCAAGAGTAATTTTAAGGTGTTATTATTACGCGAAGCAATACAATTTTTTTTCTCATCACCATCCTATCCTCATCAATTATATATATATCGTAAAGATTTGTTGAGCAAATTATCCTTTTTGTTTTTGTTTTATCATGCAAAGTTAATAAATTAATTTTTAAATATAATTTTTTTTACACATGTAATAGGAACGGAAAGAAGATGAAATACGAACACATTATACATATATCAAGAGTAATTTTAGGTGTTATTATTACGCGAAGAAGCAATACAATTTTTTTTTCTCATCCCCATCCTATCCTCATCAATTATATATATATATATATAGTATCCAAAAAAGGAAAAGCACTTGAATCCATTAAAAACTTATTTGAAGAACTTGAGAACCTTCGAAACAAACTTCCCAAGAGCCGAATCAGGTTTCCTCTTTTTAGAAGCTGGTTTACTCACAAGATCATCCATATCCAGTTTCCCTAAACAAATTCATACACATAACAAAAAAAAAATTTTTTTTTATTACCCCATCCCAAACTCAAAAAGATACTAATTTATACACTAAAACTAAATTTTTTAATAAACTAATCTAAAAAAAAATTGTAATATTTAAGCGCAACGGAAGAAAACACGACCACAAAGAATATATAAATATATATGAATATATAGTGTCCACACACAAACACACCCTAACCTGACAACTTCCCAGTGCGTAGTATCCTCTCCCGAACACGTTCCCTCCTCTCAATCTCCTCCGGACTCAGTATTATTTCTTCAGAATCATCATCATCTTCTTCTCGTGTACCATCATCATCCCCATCCCCATCCTCATCATCATCATCATCCTCATCACTAACACCCCCATACTTCCTCCGACAATAAGCCTCACACTCCCCACACTCACAACTATCATCATCATCATCGTTATTATCTCCCGTTGCGCTCTTCCCCCTCCTAACAACCTTACCATTGCACATGTTGACTTCAGGAGGACAACACTTGTACTTCTGAGGATACCGGTTAGACTCGAGGAAATCAGGTATCCCATCATTATCATCATCCTCATCCTCCTCATCTTCAATCCCGTCGTTATCATCATCAGTGTCGTCATCATCATCGATCCCGTCATCATCATCATCATCATCCTCAATTGGCGTCAAGTCCATGGTCATGTACACACACCGGGGCGTTTCTATATAAATATATATATTAAACCAATTTATACGATTATTTGTAAAGCCCTTAAAAAAATATTTTTTTATTTAAAAAAAAGAACTAGAACTCACCCTCCAGTTTAATTCCTTCAGCAATGATGTAAATCCTCCTCATCCAAGCTAACACTGCATCTTCATCATCGAGGGGACCTTAACAATCCCACAAGTTTAACTAATTTGTTGTTAGCATGAAGTAGATGAGTTTTTTAAAAAAAAATAATTTGCGTTTTGTTTTTTTTTAAATTCACATGAATTTTTTTTATATGCATAGAGAAGGGGACGTGCAAGGACGGATCTTGTGCGTACGCGTTAGAATTCAAACGCGCTAATAAGGGGTATCAATTTTTAACCAGATTTTTCTTAATCGTTTGTTATATATGAGGTTTCGGAAAAACTCTAAAATCATATTGTTCAACCATGTGTCATGTAAATTTATTTAAAAAGGATTTCCATTCCTTCCGTTTTTTTTGCTATCAAAATTTACTAATGCAAAAAAAATGCTTTTTCAACTGAAATAAGTATCTCGATCTAATCTTTTCTTCGAACTCTATAAATTAAAAGCTTGTCATAAAAATCTAATTGATTTTTTATAAAACATATTTCAATAATTAAAAAAAAATAAAAGATTGTACCAAAAGGTTCTTTTGATATGATACATTTTTCCAGAACCTAGACTAATATGTCCTGGGAAAGTGTATTTACTAAAAATGCACTAAACGCATGAAAAATCCCTATTTACAACCTATTTGCAACCTGAATGATAACAATTATTTGATATGATACACTTTTCCAGAACCTAGACTAATATGTCCTGGGAAAGTGTATTTACTAAAAATGCACTAAACGCATGAAAAATCCCTATTTACAACCTATTTGCAACCTGAATGATAACAATTATTTGTAATTTAATTTTACAAATCCCCTTAGTCATATTTCTGAAATCTGTTTTCAAGAAAATCATATATTTTGAATATCAAAATAATCAATAAATGAAATTCGTAATCTCGTATCATAATAATTCTTCGAATGTTGAAATGTTGTAAAACGTCAACTTGATATAAAAGCATATAAATCTGATCAAGGTCCAATCACAATTAAACAATTAACTATATATATAGACCGCGTGCTACTATGACTGTAGCTTTATCTAAGATTTATACCTTAAATCTGATAAAATCTTTTTGATATATAGCCTTTCATCAAGATTCCATTTTAAAAAGAAATAAATCAGCACTTGTAAAACTAAAATCTAAAAAAAAAGTGCAGTAAATCGTTATATATTTCTCTAACTAAACTAATATACTAATCTAATTTCTATAATAGTCTATAAAACTCTATAAAAAAACTAAGAATAAACAATCACATATATCCGCACGCACGTCCCAAATTTAAAAAAAAACCAACAAATCCCCTATAACAAACCCATAAATATAATATGCAACCAATTTATACAATATAATATGAACTATATATTTATACAATTATGCAACTTAATACATCTCTCTCTCTCTCTCGGTCTCTTTGTCGTGTATAAATATATATATGAAATATATATATAAACCAACAGATAATAAAAAAAAAACTCTCTAACACACATGTTAAAAAAAACAAAAAAAAAGAACGAATACCTCTGTAAATAGAAGGCGCTCCACCCTGATAGTACACAAGTTTCGGAAAGTCTCTAATCCTCAACTCTTCCTCAGCAACACTAGTATCCTCCGTCCTCACAAAATGAATCCCAACATCATCCGCCTCATCATCAATTTTCTCCAACTCCTTCAAGATATCCTCACACGTTGGACAATCATCATCATCTAAAATTCATTCAACAACAACACACACAAACAATTAATTCACAAAAAAAATCAAAAAATTCCAAAACTAAATTCAAATCATAATATAATATTCAATTAAAAACTCACGAAACAACACAGCAACATGATCAAGTTCATCAAGCAACATCCTAAGCGTCCTATGATCAACCTCCTCAATCTGATCCCGATCAGCCTCTTTCAACTTCATAACCCAATCTAAAACAGCCTCCTCTCTCGTCAAATCCCCAGGATAAATCATTGGAAACTTCTCCCTGAAGTACACTAACGTAGGCAATGGGTCAAGATCATACTCCCGTAACATTGCCTCATCAGAAATCTTAACAAAAGCTATATTCGCTGCATCAGCCTCATCATCAATATTCTCAAGCTCTTGAAGGATCCTCACTGACTTTTTATCTGTCTCCCGGTCTAAAATAATACGAACACGTGTTCTTCAAAATCATGAATAACATTATATCACAAAAATCCAATAAATTTTGTTTAAAAAAAAAAACTCACAAAAGTACACAACAACATTCTCAGTAGTATCAAGCAACCGTTGCAACATTTTCAGATTAACTTCTTCAATCCTGTCAGGAAGTTCCAAACTGGAGTCATCAGTCAACCAAGTAAGAACCTCATCCTCATCCATCAAATCCCCTTTGTAAACCAAAGGATCCTCATTCCTAAGTAGTATCAAGCAACCGCTGCAACATTTTCAGATTAACTTCTTCAATCCTGTCAGGAAGTTCCAAACTGGAGTCATCAGTCAACCAAGTAAGAACCTCATCCTCATCCATCAAATCCCCTTTGTACACCAAAGGATCCTCATTCCTGAACAACACGAGTGCAGGGAACTCTTTAATCCCAAGAGTTTTCTTAGCAAACGTCGTCTCTTCAGTCGTGACCATAATAATTCCAGCCTCATCAACATCATCATCAATAGACTCCAACTCATCCAGGATCTCGTCACAATTGCTTGGATCATCAGCACCTTCTTCTTCAACACATGGGCCACCTATAATAAATCATTATTTAACATATATATATTCAGTTACACGAATACATACATAAAATATGCATTTAAAAGAGTCCCGATATAATTAAATAAAAACTCACTAAAGTAAGCAGCAACATACTGATGAGTCCCAATAAGTTTCTGTAGCATTTCATCAGTAACCTCTTCAATCGTATCAGCAGTTTTCTGATGAATCAACCATTTAAGAACCTCCTCCTCATTCCCAAGCTCCCCTTCATACAAACTCGGAACTTTATTCTCAAAGTACACGAGAACGGGCAGCTCTTCAAACCCATACTCTTTCGCCTCCTGGTCATCATCAATCTTAACGAACACGATCCCATGGGCATCACACTCGTCATCAATATTCTCCAACTCATGCAGCGCCTTCAACGAGTCCTTGTCATCTTTGTCATCTAGAAACCCGTGAAAGGAGGGAGATCTGGGGATTTTAGATTTAACGTACGCCAACGCAACTACATCAAGCAAGGGGAAAAAACACACACGAATTTAAAAAAAGAAGAAAAAGTTATACTAACAGAATAACACGGTGACGTATGGATGCCTCTGAAACACATTGTAACATATACTGGATAACATATATAACGCTTTTTTACTTTGAATTTAAAAACAAAAAAAACCGGGTGTATCATGCTGGATAACGTTTTCATTTTTTTTTTTGGTGGAAAGACAAAATTAAACTTTCTTTGCATATTATACTCATTTCTCTGGTGTGGTGGTTGGTTTAGAGGGTTTTATTAGTTTAGGTTATTCATGAGGTTAGGTCTAAATATAGATTTAATAGTGTTTATTTAGTTTAATAAAACAGCATTTAACAACATGTTATATAACAAACATTCTAACTCATACGTATATAACATACATCAACAAGTACATAAATTCAGTAAAGATCTTTAAAAAAAACGACCTAAACTTTAAAAAAAAACACACAAACTATCCAATAAAACACGAATTTTCGGAGAATATTTATACACACAAGAGACTACGAACTGGCCTATTATATAAATTAAATATGAGTAAACGGCTGTTTGAAACGAAAAATGAATATTTTCTTTTTCAAATTTCACCTAAATTTCTTTAAAAAGTATCAAGAAAAATCTCCATTTTTTACAGGTAAATTTTTTCATGCAAACAAAAAAGTCATACGTAACCAAAGATGTTATATAAAACATAAAAAACCACATGTATAAAAAAATGATAAGATAAAACAGTAAATAAAAGGGACAATTATTGTTAATAAAAATAACAAAGGGTTAAAATCATTAATTTTTACTATTTGACTTGCTTACAGAATAGAACTGCAACGTCGTCGTGGGCCGCTATACATATATATATATAAATATATTTTACACGTTTATGAACATTACACAAAACAAGAGAGATTAAAGAAATTATTATTATAAACAATAATCTTATATTAACAAAGAGACCTTTAAAAGTTTTTTGTTTTTGTTTGTTGATGTAATTTTGTCAAATAATTCTACTCTCACATGGACGAATGTTAAAATATATATTGTTTGTTTCTCACTATAAAAAAGAATAATTTATATAATATACTTATATTTTCTATATAGAACTATTTTCTATTCAGTCTCTGACTATATTAGCGTACCTCTGACTTGTGATTTTGTTAAAACATAATATTATACACAATATTTCTCTACAAACGTAAATGTATTAGAATATTCGTATGTTTGTGTAAATCATATAATTTTGTGTTAAACCTTTTTAAAAAAAAGTGTAATCGAAAATTGAAATGAGAATTGTTTAAAAAACCTACTAAAACAATAATTATTGATAAAAAAAAATAAAACCATACGATATACTTAATATTTCAAAAACTTACAAAAAACAACAGCAAGCTGTTGATTCTGATTAATCAACATATTAAGCATCTCATCAGTAACCTCCTCAATCTCATCAGACTCCATCTGGTCAATCAACCATTTGAGCACATCATCCTCCTTCGACAAGTCACCTTCGAATATACTCGGGATCGAGTTTTCAAAGTACACAAGCCTACAACATAACAATAATATTTGTTTAAAATATTTTAACAATAAATACAAAGCGATACATCATGAATTTTTTTTATCATAAACTCACGTTGGAGTATCCTCAATCCCGTACTCAGCAGCCTCTTTAATATCATCAATCTTCACAAACACGATACCCTTCGCATCACACTCATCATCAATATTCTCCAACTCTGCAATCGCTTCATTTGACTCTTTCCCGTCCTCATCGACTGGTGAAACAAACAAAAAAAAATCAATCAATCACACACGATACAAAAATCATTTCCAAAAAAAAAATATCAATCACACAAACAAAAATCATTTCCAAAAAAAAAAAAATCAATCACACACACAAAAATCACTTCCAAAAAAAAATCAATCACACACGATACAAAATCATTTAAAAAAACAAAACCAACTCACAAAACAAAACAGCAAGATGTTTCGTCTCCCGAATCAACCTATCAAGCATCTCAGCAGTAACAGCCTCAATCTCATTACTATCCTTGGAGTGTAGCAACCATTTGAGAACATCCTGCTCATCCCTCAAATCCCCATCATAAACATTAGGAATCTTATTCTTGAAGAACACAACAGCAGGAGTCTCATCAATACCCCAATCCTTAACAGCCTTCCTATCTTCTGTTTTCACAAACTGAATATCCTGATCTGCACACTCATCATCAATCTTCTCCAGTTCTTCCAGCACTTGTTCTGATAACGCTGAGTTGTCAACTAAACAAACAAATACAAACTAAATTAAAACACGACACATCCAAAATCCAAACATTCGAAATAATTAAACAAATATACAAACTAAAAAAATTATATAAATGTACAATTACCAAAAAGAACAGCAAGATGATCAACACTCTCAACAAGTGTCCAAAGAGCTTTGGCACTAACCCCCTCAATCTCCTCATCGTCATCATCATCCCCAGTCGATTTATTCCCAATGATCCACTCAAGAACCTCCTCCTCTTTCGTCAAATCCCCATCAAAAACAATCGGGATCTGATTCCTGTAGTACACCAACGCAGGTAACTGATCAAGATTGTACTCATCAGCCAACGCTTCATCGTTAATCTTGACCATCGCGATTCCAAGCTCGTCAGCCTCATCGTCAATGTTCTCCAGCTCCCTCAGTGCCTTCTCGCATTTACGACAGTCTGGAGCGTCTACACAAGAATACAATTAATATTGTAATCATTCAATATTTATTGTTTCACATTAGAATACTTTTTACAATTTATTAAAAAAACATAAAAGAGTTGTTAGTTTAAATAACCCAACAGATAAAATAAAAAAAAATAAACTCAAAGCAGGTATACAATCTAGTGTTCCTAGTTTCATGTAGGATAATATATAAAATAAAAAGTAAAAAAAAGGGTTACAATGTGGGTATTCATGTTTATCTCTACAACGCAATTTAATGTCCCAAATAACGCGAGTAGCTCTGTTGAAATACAAACTATCTACAAAATTAATAAAAAAAAATCTACATTACTAATCTACAAAATCAATGAAATTCTACTTTCTTTTTTATTCTTTTGTCCAGAAGAGATATATATATATTTTTTTGATTGGAAATCATATATTATGTATATACTTACTTCTCTCCCGACATGACGCTGGTGATCTGCCTACACCACAATCAAGCACAGATAATAGAATGAAATAGAAAAAAAAACAAAGAAACAAAAACAGAGAGACAAAGAGTATGTTATTTTGTGCACAACAACTTGTGTAATGTTTGTCAGAAAATTCAAAAAGTTTTGATTGCTTTGTTGTTTGAGATTTCAAATATATATAATGTTTGTTTTTTTTCGCGCTTTGTTTCTGAATACGAATAAACAACAATGTCTCCATGGGCACTAAAAAAAACCCAGCTAAACGCATAATTTTAATTTTCGTGTTGTCTTAAAACGTGTCTATCATACCGTGTTGAATTGTGTAGAGATCTTTTTAACTATTAACTAAAAATTAAGACAATCTGACATTATTAAAGCATATAATCGTGTAGACATAAGCAACATAGACCTTTCGCACGGCAATTAATTGGCATGTCATTGGGATATATTTGTACTAAATTCACGTTTTATATTAAAGCAAAATCGATATATATATAAGAGCATCTTCGTCAGTAACCTACATCATATAAGTTTCAACAAGTTTCAAATAAATTAACGTGATAAGATCATTCATATATATGACGTTTTCCGTATTCAGTTCACAAAAAATGCGCTAAATTGACGGAAAATAATAAACCCGCAAGCAAGATATATAGAGAACTTGCGATTCTTTAGACTAATTTGTCTGTCTGCCTTTTATTATTTGGTGTTCAGAATGGAGCAATTCAAAAATTATTACAAGGAGACCCAAATATGCCGTTACTAGTACACCGTTACAGTTTTTCAAAATCTGACAACGGCGTCGTCATTTTCATCAAAAACTGACCCTAGAATATGTGCCATATATTAATATTTAAAAAATTAATATGTCATATAAAAATTTTGAAATTGTAACGGTCACTAACGATAAAATGTAACTGTTCGTGCCAAGCCATATGCATTGGGAACCCATTGCAAAAAGAATTTTTTTTTTAAGTTGAAAACTGCACTCAGGAGAGCAGTGACAGACAGACTAACTGACAGACAGACACCGCTAACGTTCCTAGTAACTTGCTGAATCGCAAATTAAATAACTGAAAATGTTAAAGTACAATGACAACTTGTAAATCGGCAAAAAAAAAATATTGACAAAACATCATAGCTTAAAATATTTAAGGTCATTTACAAAGTTTTGGCCATTTTAACCGATTTACATGGTGACCTCGACTGCGCTCAATATAAAGCTTTACCAATTTAAAAAAATATTTTACCTAAAATATTTTCCTATGAAATACAGTTTTCCTGCTTGAAAACTATGCCTACATGTTCATGGTTACATATGCCTTTAGCAAATATATGTGCTTTCAGCAAATTAACTTAAAATTAATCACGTTTATGGAGCGCATGTAAGTAAAATTCACGTCACCATGCCAAGCGTGCCATATACTAAAAAAAGTATATATGCCAGTATATATATGCCATAAAAGTTTACTTACCAACTTGGTAAAAGTTTACCAAACGCCATTTAATTTAAGTTGTGAAATTTTGGCATATATATGGCACGCTTGGCATGGTGACGTGAGGAGCCACAGTAATTTTTGTTGAAGAAACATATTGCATATATATATCAAAAGCATCATAACATATATAATTCACGGATATATTTATATAAATTAATAATTATTGCAAAACCAAAAAAACACAGTGTATTAAAATCTCCTTACAAAATAGCACAGCAACGTAGTCCTCTTCTTTAACGATCTTATCAAGAATCTTGGCATTAACCTCTTCAATCCTGTCTGGACTGTCCATAGCGTCAAGGCTCGTAAGGAATTCAAGCACCTTTTACATATATATATATAAAAAAAAGATTTTTCATCAAAGTCAAATAATTACAATAATAATAACGTATTTGAAAAAAAAAACCTGCTCCTCATTCTCCAGATCCCCTTCAAAGCTAGCCGGTTCCTTATTCCTGTAGTACACTAAAGTAGGAAAAGTCTCAATCCCTTGGATCTTTGCCGTCCTCTTATCATTAATCTTAACAAAATGAACGCCAAAGTTGTCCGTCTCATCGTCAATCTTTTCCAACTCTCCTAGCGCTGAGTCACATTTCGGACAGTTTTTAGTGTCTGCAAAATTATTATATATATTTACTTGTAACGTCACAGAAATAACTAATATGCTGTGTTTTATAAATAAATTGCATATATATAGGTTAAAAAACTATGAATCTAACTAGTCTTTATTGTTTATTGATCTATAAGCAGGTCATCTGGTGTAAAAAATGCATATAATGTAAACAAGCTGAAAACTAAACAAACTTGTTGTGATGTGCAAAAAAATATTTTGATGATGTGTTTCCAGTCATGTGTACATGAATAACAACAACAATATTTCAAAGAAAAAAAAAGAAAACCAGCAACCAAGCGTATCAAAAGACATAAAATATTTTCAAACTAAAAAACTCCATACATATGCCTGTAAAGTAATTCGAAAGAATAAAAATGTCAAACCATACAAGTTCGGTAATTGTAAACTTACGCACCCTGGACAGTTTACCCAATATTTTAATTTTTGTCAGATTATGATCTGGGACAATTTCGAGATTCCATGGGTAGAAATTCTCTAAAAATTCGGTTTCCAGGCTACTAAGTCACATAGTTAAAATTAAACCGACGAATTTCCATGCCCGAAATCCCAAAATCGTGTCCCAAAGTTATATATCTGAACATTTTTAACAAGCTGGGTTACCTTGACCATAGACCTATACAAAGGTCTAAAAAAAAACCCACAAAGACCTTTCCAATAAGTGTTCCTCGTAAGGTCATCAAAAAATTGTTTTGTAACCGCCTTCAATACGGTTTTACTAGGGATTAAATAAGCCTAAACTCTTAAAGACTAGAGAACTGTTAACGATCGATGAATTGTGCTGCTAACGTAACAAATGTAAAAGCGGATAAAAAACAATAAACCCTGAACCCTTTTTATTGACCTCACATTGAGAATATTAATTTATGGAAGATTTATAGTTAAATATATTGGATGCGTTCATGGGTTACCGTGTAACTCCGTTATACGTGACTCTACTATGAATGTTGATTAACGAGCTCTCTCTGTCTCTCTGAGACTATATAACTAGGATAGACCCATATAAGGTCTTAGATGACAACTTTCAAACAGGTTAACCAACTTGTCGATTATGATTTGGGACATTTTTTAGATTTCAGAAGTATAAAAATTCTTTAAAAATTCTGTTGTATGGTTACAAACCTAGTTTTTCGAATTGACAAATTTTCATGCCCGTTATCCCAAATCGTAATCTGACCAAAGTTAACAACTTTAAGATTAACTCTCTCTGGATAGATAGGCTTTATTTTATGAACTTGGATAAATTCATATATACTCATATAAAAAAAAAATGCTATTTTATCCGTCTCCAAGCTTCGGCTTGTAATTAACACGAAATAGTATCGATGAGAATTATTTTTACCATCAAATTCCATTCAGTTAGTAACTAAAAAATCACAAAGGTTCGTGCTAAAATCACAAGCCGAATCCGAATTTTTTTCATTCATAAATAAAAGATTCAAATACTCTATATATATTTATCTACCTTGTTCTATAATCTCAGAACTCTCTGAACTTACAAGCATTTTGCAAACTATGAATATTTGTGTGTTTTTGTAAACTATAATGTCACGTAACCCATGAACGCGCCCATTATAGTTCAAATCGTAACACAAAAATTTTTTAAAAAAAAGATCCTCACGTCAATTCCAAAAAGGCCAAAACTTTTTATACTTAATTAGTTTACATTATTATCGTAGTTGTAATAAAACTCTCGCGACCAAACTTTTAAAAAAATGTATAAATTAACAAATTCAAAATGTATTTCATCATATAAAAATAACCTTATTAGATCCCAGTATAAAATATCATCTCGTTGAAATTCCAACAAAAAACGCTCCATTAAAAAAAATCTATATTTAATCATCACACCCAACATAAAAAAACGATTCTTTTTTCAAATATATCAAGAATCCCTAGTAGGATTAGGTAACTGAGATTTAAAAAAAAATTATACATATATAAAAAAAAGGCGACAATAAAAAAAAATTTAACAAGAACCTCAACAAAAACCAACTCATTTTAAATTCGTCATACACACGAATTATCCAAAAAAAAACAACCATATATACACAAATTACATAAATAATCGTTATTTCAAATTGGCGCAAGCTCATAAAAAGCAAAGCATTAAACTAACGAATTTTTAACCTTGAACTAGAGAGCGATTACAACAACAAAAAAGAAAAAATCTCCATCATCCATCCATCTAATCATCTATCTAC
>JAHZNG010000848.1:0-10628 GCA_027744375.1 Orchesellides sinensis
ATGAGTAAGTGTTTTAGTTGAAATTTCTTGAAATTGGCCTGTAAACCCAGTTTTTATGACAAGGTGGTTGAGGATACTTGGTTACTCTGTCATCCAACTCCACCAGCTAAGTATGCGGAAGCTTTTAAGCCACCAAAACTTTCAACGTAGACTTTTTCATCTGATTAATTTCTTTATCCATATTGGCTCCTATCTATGCACCTTCATCCTTTTCTTAATTATTTGGAAATACGAGTAATTATTCATGGATCATGTTGCTCTACCATAATAAGTACGAACAAGTTCTTTTTACCACATTTAGCTTTAAAAAAATTCATTATGATTTCATCAATGTTGTTTTTATGTACATTTTAACCCCTTCCTGTTTACGTGTGAGATTAATGCGTTCCATCCCAGCTGCCACCTCTAATATACTTTACTTATGTAATATGCAAATTTTTTGGTATACATTCATAAAATGTAAATACAAAACTATTTTATGTCATACACGTTCCCCTTCTAAGATCACATTTTTTAGTCCACTCAGAGTCTCAAATATTTCGTTTTCATTTTATATCTCTAAATAATGACTCACACGCGGCGTATTCATTTTAAACATTCCACACCATGGTACAGCTCATAGCCTCATGTGTGCGTATGAAGAAATAACTAGTTGACATTGAAGTAAAAGAAATGACGATATGTTTGCACGTCGAGGTGACAAAGACATAATAAACACATCACGAAAAAAGGTGACAAATCTGCGTGGCATTAGGGTCTACGTCTCGCTTGGGTAGGCTTCATTGCAACCCAAATCATGCAGTTAGAAATGTAATGCCGCTTACCATGCCTATGAAGTACCGCTTGGTCCAATATTCCATAGGTATACTGTGTTTACCCGGTTCTTTTCCGGCTACGCAAGAAGTTTGACAAAAAAAAGGTGACAAATCTGCGTGGCATTAGGGTCTACGTCTCGCTTGGGTAAGCTTCATTGCAACCCAAATCATGCAGTTAGAAATGTAATGCCGCTTACCATGCTTATGAAGTACCGCTTGGTCCAATATTCCATAGGTATACTGTGTTTACCCGGTTCTTTTCCGGCTACGCAAGAAGTTTGACTTGAGATTCTGAAGATGAAGTTGGCAATTTGTTTCTTCATTTCATGTAAAGCCCGACAATGTGTAAGCGTAAATACGGGGAAAATGTAAAGCGTAATCTTATGTCGAAGTTCATTACATGTGATGCCTATTCCTCACATTTCATTTTTTGCTCTAACTCTAGGCGTTTACATATAAGTTTCAGTAATGTTGCCAATTTTTAGCAAATTATAAACATAAAACGACATATAGAAGATAAGGTTCTTGTTATACGTGTGTTTATGTTTAGTCGTGTAAAGTGCATTCATACGTATCGCAAAACATCTAAGCAAACATGCTATGAGGTTCCATGGTTGAAAAATGAATTAGACATTTCATGCGGAGGGAGTGGCTCTTATGTATGTCTCGAGTATAAAAGTCAACTATAACTTTATAAAACCACGAAGAAAGGAATCGAGGTAACTAAGACCTTTAGATTACAAGCATACGTGCTAGTTGAGGACTCTGCGAAAGGTTTTCTTTTCGACGTAAAAAATATAAGTCTCAAGTTTCGTTTAGTGGTATCAAAACCATTACTGTATCTCAAACTGTGGAATATGTGTCGTGGTTTTTAGCAGATCAAACCTGGCTGTCAGAGTGCCTCTGCATTGGTTGTGTTCGCCTTGGCTCTTATCCGTAAAAACTGCAAACGCCTAAAAATCCTACCCGTAAAAACTCAATTTCTTTTTCAAGGCACTAGTACTACAGCCTGGAGGACAAGTAGAACAACTTCAGGTTGATCGATTGCCAGAGTTCAAAAGTACTTCGAGGTCGATATTTTAACGTCCAAACGGAAAAGCTCTCTTTATTCAAATGGGGGATTTTGTGTGCATTGTATGAACATTATATGTAGTTTTTTACCATGTGTTGTGTACTGAAATAGTAGGGATAATATGAGATGGTTTGTATGCATCACCGTTTCTTTTGACTTGACTTGGAAACAGGGTATTACAAAGTGGGATCACAGTTGACTATAGAAAAAAATTCTGAAGCTTCTGATACCGTTACTTTTATTACAGTGGTAAGCAGCAGACATTGCAATGTTATAGGTCGATGCAATGTGTGATGGCTCAAAAGTTAGTTTAATGTAAGCCTTTATGTTCTAGTATATTGTTGGAGAGGTGAGCATCTCAGAATTTACACACATGATCCTTTTTGTGTTACTGTGTTTAGGGTTCATGGTTTATGTTTTTAAAGGTAATAATAGGCTACTTCACAAGTCCTTGTCGGACTGATTGAAGAGTATCTGTTTGGTGGTGTATCCATTTTGAGCATGACCTCATAAGTAAATGTTGAAAGCATTTCCAAAGACGTTTCCAACATCCATTGTTCGTTGACATTTTATTATGCTCCCAGTTTTATGACCTGGTGTACATTAACAAGTCAATATTTCTGATAGAATAACAATTTATTCCACAAATTCTTATTTAGGTATATTCTTGGGCTTATACCTGTTTATACCATAAAGAAAGTACGAAGCCTTTTTTTTATATAGCTTTATCGGTTTTGCAAATTTTACAAATACATGTAAGCATCAATTTTTCTAAAACTACTAATGTACGTACTCTGCAGTATCTAAATGGCTATATTAAATAGCTGCAACCGTTTAGGGAAACTTTACGTTGAATTTATATAAAAAATGTATCTAGTCTATAAGTAAGTAGGAATTAAAGTGGCCATTTATCCTATATAGAGTGGATTACTGATATGTCACTTTATATACAATTATGTATGAAGTGCAGCTGATAGATTGATGCTCTCAATAAACCATCAACTTCTACATATCATTTAATCTCAGAGACTTTTTCCCAAGCAGATTGCACTTATCGCTAATGGAAAACAATTTCCAAAACAACATTTTGTCGATGTGGATGATGGGTATATAAGAGCAGTTAAATTAAATGTTTAAGAGCTATTGAGTTTATAGAATGTATGTCAACATGTCACGTAGTCACGTTATGCTATCGACTTCAACATCAATATCGCGTCAATAAAAAGTTGTGTGGGTATATTTAGGAATGCATTGCGAATTCTAAATGCAATCGGCCAAAGGAAATGAAAGTGTAATAACTTCACCGGAGTTCATATTTTATGAACTGCGCTAATACAGCAACGAGGCTCGTGTATTAGAGAAATAAAACTATAGCGTCGCAATAAAATCCTATGTTTGTTTGCAGACGCCGTAAAAAGTTCACGTTTGGTACTAACGTGATGGAAAACACACGGCTACATTTTTATGATCTTGTGAGATTGTTGATTTGCTTTGGCATTCCATAACAGTTTCACACAGTATCACTTCCAAAGCCACCTAATGCTTCCGGTACCGCTGACTTTTGAGACAGACTTCACACTTGCCCTTACTTCCAATTCTGCGTCATAATACGTTTAAGCGCTCTAACGCAAAATGCAAGCATAACTGCAAGTGAATGAGTTTTTTTTCTGTTCCAGATCGTTTGTCCTAGAATGTTTCCGTCAGATTACTTGAGCATGCTTGGCATTTTAAATTCTTTAGACATGAATAAAGGTTGCAATATTGGATACGGGTCACCGACAATTTTATGCTTCTCCGTAAATACATAACCAATAAAAAATCATCGAAAAGCTTTTATTAACGGACATGTGGCTTATAAGCTCCCATACGGAAGATTTTAATTATAGAGGCACGGAGCATAGTTCATCCACAATGTTTTTGTTCTTAAGCGCTAATAAAAATATTGTGGCATTTAAGACCACATTTGTAACTTCAATATAAAGAGAAAAGAACGATTTCCTGATTCCAGGAACAGTTATTATCAGCGGGTTTTAACAAAATGGATTCTTTTTTACACACCAATCGTCTGTGTTTCAGACTATTCCGAATTTGGAATTACATAAGCGAAAATAAACGTAACATACATGTATTGTGTCTCTTCTTAATCATTGAAAATGGAGAAAGCAGCGCTCAAATGCTTGGAGTATGCAAACCTTGTAACCTTTCAAGAGAACAAATTTTTGTAGACTTGGTTCTTAGAAGGATATTAAAATTCCCAACTCGTCAGTACTACACATTCAGTTTTTAAAAGGAACTACTACTACACATAAGGCAATTAGTCAACTGGAAATTGAACGAGTTAAAATAGGTTGAAAGTCTCAAGGAGATTTCTGCGAACTTTTTGTTGCATCAAGCCTTGTTGCGCCAAGGAAGTAAGAAAATTCTGCTTCTCCTCTCTAAAAGCTTTTCTTTTTTCCCAGGACGAAGGAACGAAAGTCGATGTCGATACAAAAGAATTATTATTTCATTGCTTTCACTCTACTTCATGTTACATTGTAAAAGTGAAAGGCAACGTTTCTAAGTGTAATAGCTTCTTTTTACTTCCTTCCTTTTTAACTTGTCTGTCCATTCCGGTAGAAGTGAAATTTGCTAAAAGATTCCATACCGCTTGCTAATGTATTGTTATATTTCGTTGAGAAATGGGCTTGACTTTAGTTGGCAGTAAGTATAGCTAGATATAATGCTATATTACTAAATAATTGAAAAATGTACTCCTATGACTATCTTATCTTATGTGATTTTGCGCCTCATTCAGACAAAATTAGATACAAAAACTGGAAACCCTATAACGTGCCCAACCATCATTTAGCATTACGTGAATTTAAAAAAGTTTAATTTAAAAAATATCGTATTTTCCCTTTTTAACTTTGTCTTTTCAAATATAGGTCACTAGTACAATGTGCATGTCTAAATTGAGCATCAAACGACAAGCACCATGTACCATGGCGAGTTTTACCACTGAAATTTTAACATTACGAATATTTATATATTTCATTCACATAGGAAAAAGTATTATATCATGCGAGCTTTAAACCATGAAACGAATATCTGTATCAGTTACATTTTAGCAATATATAAATGTACATATAAACTTTTATTATCATTTGGAATTCCTACTTGCCCTATACTAAACTCGATGAAACTCAGGTCCTCTTTACACTTTTATGGTATCAAGTAAAACCACATGAAAGTTGTTTTCAAAGAATACCTCGTACGAATATAATTCTACTCTGCACACGCCTCTGCTTCCCTAACATGTGCTAAAGTATGTGTGTTTGTCATTGCATTTTGTCCTTGAGAAGTTTCAATATTCTGTCCTTGCTGCGAACGAACATTAAACACATACATTTCAAAAGCAGTAATTTAAAGGATACACATTCAACTTTTCCTAATAGCATTGTCTTTCATGAATTTGAAGTATCAAGATCAAGATTCATTAACTTTGAAATAAACAACTGCACCGTACCTTACTGACATTTGATTCAAATCTTCCTAATCAACACGATTTCAAACAAAACGTTGGCACTGATAAACCAAATATTCTCTTTATACAAAACATTACGCTTACCGCACCCACACATAAAGCAATATAGGTACGTTGAAAAATGATACAACATAGCTTAGCATTATGTTAAGGGCCACTGCAGTATAAANTTTCAAACAAAACGTTGGCACTGATAAACCAAATATTCTCTTTATACAAAACATTACGCTTACCGCACCCACACATAAAGCAATATAGGTACGTTGAAAAATGATACAACATAGCTTAGCATTATGTTAAGGGCCACTGCAGTATAAATGCTGTAAGCTTCTGGATAGAAGAAAGGTAGTATTTTTCGCTGCAACTTTCTTCAATGGAATACAAGATACAAAAAGCCGTATATTATCTATAGGTTATAAAAGATTGTTGCGAGTGTGTGTAAACACAGTATACGCTTCCAGATGTTGGATCTTTTGTTTTGAAAACGCAAGAACACTTGTGATCCTCTTTTCTCAACCTCACATGCTAATACACCGTACATGCCAGGCTTAAACCGTCTACTTGAAACTTTTATCCTTCTCAGAATAACAAAATTGTTGGTGAAGTATGGAACATACATATGGCATAACACTGTTTATGCGTTTTGAGGTTAAAAGCTATGTTAGGTAAGTAGGTATGTTTCTTCTTCAAATCTCTCGTAAACAAGTATTTGTGTGCGCCACACCGTTTGAGAATAATCCGAATTTATAGTGCTTTTATTAAAAATAAAAAAGGGGTACGTGTCCTTCCGTCATAATAAAAGTTTTAGAAAATCCTGTGATACAGACACTGTCGCTATTTTTCATGCTAAAACGATGTTTCAAGGCCTACCGTGCTTCTTACATGTACAGAGTACTTGTGTAAATATGTTACGATTGTAGGTATAACGTAAGAAAAGGATATAACCATCACCGCGACATTAACACAACTCATCTCGTCTATATACCAAGTTTATGTATGTGATACTTTACTTTAAAACGTGCATCTTTATGTATTGAAGATTTTTAAGAGGGAAACATAGTACTTTCTTCAAGAGATTCGTGTCACCCATACTTGCCTGAATAAACGAGAAGGTGTAATTTTTTTGCAATAAATTCTAGTACTTCGATGGTGAAAGCGAGTTTGAAAGCGGGACATATAGCTCATATAATGTAACCGTTTTCCTCAACTAGGATCTTTTACAAGCGTGTATTTAAATATTTAAAAGCTAAAATTATACACCTGATTGATGAAACCGGAAATTAAATTTGTACCTGTACTTTCCAAGGAAGAGAAATGTATTATTGTTGCAATCAAGTACTTGTGAACATGTATGTCAAGAGACAAGGGAAATCTTGTTACAAAAAAATGAGCAGCATCATTTGGTTAGGGTTTTCATCACCATCACCCCACCTCAGCCTTTAGATTGCATTTGTACTTTTCCCACCGACCAAATAAGTCGACCACTGCACATATAACCACCACCACCAAAATCAAATTGAAGCAACAATAGAACATTCAATGCTTTGTTTCTTTTTTGCCTGAGTGAACTAGCTGGTGCTTGTGATGTGAAGCGGACAATGATGATGATGATGTGCTCTTTGTGATTTCATTATATCCGTGTATTTCTTAGGAATCACACAGCAAAACCATATTCTTGTTTTTTCAGCCCAAGTATACTTCAGCTTGACATATTGTCATTGCAAACACATGTATGTGAGTTTCAATCTTATTATGTTTCCCTCCTCTGGTATTGTATTTTAGCCTAGTTTGAATGAGTCCAAATTGTATTTCTGAGCATCAACATCATCATCCCATTCAAAGCAAATTGTCTTTGGTATACAGGCATATGCGATTCTCGATCTAGCTTTCAACTCCTGTTTCCTTCCGCTCCACTTTGATTCTTGGAGTGTAACACATTTACACAAGAACCTTATAGGCAACTAGCGAATTCTACCCACATACACATTTGTTCCAGTTGTAGCTGCGAGGTAGCCTTGAACTATACCACTTTGTTATTTCACACGAAATTGTTCTTCTTTTTCTTAGTCACGTCCCCTTGCAATTTTGTCGCATATTTGCTTTCATCTTGAAAGTAGAGCGAGAATTTGTACCAGTGGTCAAAAAACCGAAACATTCATCGTAGTTTTTTTATGTAATTCCATAGTCTCACATGGGAATACAAGTAGTCATATATAGTCATACATTTCAAAACACCTTCTAGGAATGTCAGTTTACATTCATTACTTCAAAGTTAAGTAGTTCTTGGAATCAATTTTATTGCTTGTATAATATTTTTTAAAGAAGAAAGGTCGCCGTGAGAGATGGAAAAATTGGAGGATACTTTTCATCGTTAATGACATTAGATGTAAATATGTATCTGTAGGGAGAAAAGTTTTGTACAGGGTAAAAAATCTGAATGATAAAAGTGACTAGGGTGGCAGTTTACAGATCGTTAGCTGGGCTTGTAAACGGTGTGTGTATGTAGTACTGTAAGTTCATTCTGCAAACAGATAAGTTGAAATGTCGTATATGTGTAATGTACCACGTAATAATAGTGAGAGACACGACATTACATTGCACCACATTTGTAAAGAAGCAACTGCTGTTATCTTTCAACCTAAGTTGGAGGAGCAGATGTGCCACTGTTATAACATAGTAACTAAAGTGAAAGCGCGTACTGGTAAAAGAGCTTCAAGAAAAAGGAGCTCAGTGAAAGCCGCTGGCTATATGTGCTGTATGTTATATAGGTATTGAGATTTTTAGGTATGTACAAATATATACTGGTCCAGTAGTCCTGTGAAAATTTTTCACAAAGACAAGCAAGAGCTTTTTTGTTATCTTGAAATGAAATGTGCGATTCGTATAAGTCTGCTACATGGCTAGAAGTAAAAATAAGAAAGCTGAACAAAAACGAGAGTGAAACTAAAGATGAAACGTGCTTAAAATTTTACTTTAAAAAAGTTTCTTCTATCATGATACGCTATATGACGGTGCTGGTGGCTAGTTTGCTTCCCTGATTGTACCACATTCTCACTTTAACAAAGTTATGAAGGTACATTCTACGATAATATTAGAATATTATGGCATAAACCATTGTGGTTCTTTCATTATATAGAGGACATACTCATAACCTAAGGGTGTACCCTACTTTGTAACAGCTATTGTCTTTGAATGAGTTTCAGTTGTAGAAAAAAAACAAAGAATTTGGTTTACCTAATTTATTCGGGGAAATGTATAAAACTGAAAATATTTCTGTCATCTGTGAACCTCTAGCTCTGAGAAACTCAGGGAGGTAGGCATGCTCCGTAAATGAATTGTCGTCCGTACCCCGATAAGACGAAAGTTAGGTTACGATTGCTGAGTGAGGGCAGAAATCGTGGTGTCACAGTGTGCATTAAAACTTGTCTTTTGACAAAATGGCACATCTGACATCTCATTAATAAATTTTTGTACTAGAAAAATCTTAAAGTGCGCTGACGATCAGATTCAAACCGTTATGCATTTGAGGAATTAAACTCATCACAAGACCTACTAAAAACTGGGATTCTGTTTCTAGTTTCTGATTCTGTAATTCTGTGCGTAAATTTGCTTTATAAAAGATTTTATTAAAAAACATCAGTGTAAAAATATTTGAATTCATAAATTCTGATCTTACCAAAGCTGAATAATAAAAGTTCAATAGTGAATACTAGTTAATACACAAGTTACCTACTTAAAAATCAGGCTAATAGAACACTGGTCAAGCTTTTCATATCAGCCTTCGATTTTCTTTGATTCGCCCAAGCTACATTTTAGTTTTAATTAAGTAATGTAAAGTTTAAAAAAGCCATTTCTCATTATTTTGTGGTGAATTTTCATATATTTTTATTGAAATTACTTACACTCAGACTAGTCTATAGGCCAGTAGAGTTTTGTATAACATAACTCATAAAATTACGCATATGTATGCATAGTTTGGAGTAGCAAAAGTTACAGACTTTATAGGTACCTAACTTAAACTTCCATTTCCTAGTATTTTTCAGACTGTTTTTTACATAAATAATTGTAGTAAAAGAGAATGTACAAGTTATCTTCTCATCTAATAGAAAATTTGGCGATTGCAAACTTTTCCACTCCATTTCAAGAACACTTCTATAATTATGATTTACTAGTAATTATGAATTTAATTTGCAAATTAATGCTTTGAAATAGTAGGTAATAAGCAAAGTGCAAATTAATTTTTAAACAGCTCATTTACTCTTTTAGTTCGCAGTCCCAAGAAGTCTTCTTTTCGCTAATCAACAACTCATGGGGTTTCCTCCTTTTCCTTCTTAATATTGTCGTATTTAACATTTGTAATCGAGTTAGAGTCATAATAGCCGAAAGAAGATACATCATATATGTAAGAGTTTCTTTAATTTAAATCATTTGCTTGCTCTCCTTCCTTTGCAATTTTAAGTGAACAACACAAATACAAAGTAGAACATATTTCTTAATCTCTTGGGATGACTTAGCATTCGTAATTTTCAGCCTCACCTTCCAAGTACTCCTGATCATACGCATACGCTACAGTCAAGACTGCTAATAGTAGTACCCCAACGAATTTAAAGGAAATTGAGTAGGGTTAATTGAATCACTTGGCAATAGTAAGAATATTCCACGTAAATTAATTAATTGTAACCACTTGTCAATAAGTTCAATAATTTTCTTTATAAAAGAATAGTTTTAAACCCAATTTTCTCAGAATCCTCAGTAACTTTAATAAAAAGCTCATTGTTGTCCATTGTTAACCTCCCTTCTGAGTTCCATCGTGCTGGTTTGAATGCATACACTAAATAGCAAGATGTACAGTGGGTTGCATAATCAATTTAAGAAGAGAATAAACTGAAACCAAAAACTATAGTTGAGGGAAGCCAGTAGCCACCATGAAACGCAAGAAAGGCGGGTACGGGTTAGGGAATGGCAATAATCATAAGATATTTCATAATGACGTTATTGCGAGCTTTGAAGAGTTACTTGGGCAATATCCCCAACTTTCTAAATGAATATGTGGGAAGATAATAGAAAAGTGAAGTGAAATGGAAGTGGGAACTGCACAAGACTTCAAAATGAGATCCTATGCAAGACCTTAGCGCACGAAAAGAAAGGAAGGAAATAAAGTCGTCATGATGGAGGGGTACATCGAGTTGCAAATTCTAGTGTCATATAGGCAGCGTAC